>JABFOX010000182.1:0-19803 GCA_022817665.1 Axea sp. ZL-2020
GATAGATAGGGTTTATTACAAAAATAGACAAACATTGCAGATTAAACAAAAAAAGTAATAATGATGAATCAGAAAATAAGTTAAAAAAATTAATTTGGTAAGTACGTGTAATTTATTTATTTACAGTAGTTTAATTTGTAATGATTCACGACGAAACTTAAACTCTGATTGTATAAAACTGTTAATAATAAATTTACCTATCGCATTTATGTTCTTAACTTTAAACTATAATAAGATTTAATACGTTTCATGAATTATTTAATGCAAGCAATATATGATTACGATATTCTCAATCAACTATTACATGATATTTTATTAAAATAATTATAGAGATATGTTTCTATTATATATAAAAAATTATTTAAATTATAAGTAAATTTATTTTATTAGGTAATCGTAATCTAAAAATTAATTTTAAATTAATTTTTGTCTTAAAATAAATTCAATTCACACAAGTAAATATTAAAAGAACAAATTTATCTGTTAATAACATGTATACATTTTGTTTTTAACGCAAATGCATAATTTAGATTAATTTTATGTGTAATGCAACGATTGTAACAACTTATTGCATTTAAAATTACATTGCAATTTAAGAGGTAAATAGATGTATATAAAAATGAAAAGTAGACTATTGAAATATATAAATGTTTTGTATATTCAAATATTGGTCATAAATACATGTTCATATAGTTTTAGATAGAAATATAATTATAGTGAAATAAAAGAATAATTCGCGTCTTTTATTAATTCTCAAGAATTTTGTACAAATATATACAACCACTAATATTAATAATGTATACTTTATATATTTTTTTATCTCCTTTTAATCTAAAATTTTCGTAAAATAGGCATAAATATAGATAAATCATTAAGCATTATGCTGCAATTTATATATAAATTTAAACTAATTATGAATTATAAACTTCTTAATTAATAATTTTGTTTTTCATGAAAATGTATTTATTCCATAGCGTAGATTTATTTCGTTAATATATAATATAATAATAATATCAACATAATATAACTTATTATACACAAGCTCTTCATAAATGATAATAAAATTATGCCAGAAAAATAAATAATAAAATATTGTAATTGTTCATGGTTCCAATGCTAGTTCACGTTGCAAACATGTGTATGAAGTTTGAAATATTTAATTTCGTTGAATAAAAATTTAAATGCTTTTTTTTTTTTTAAACGTAACATAACTAAATTGTAGAATATAAATAAATATCACTCACCTGGGTTAAATATCAATACTTATATATAAACTTGTCATTATATTTTATATTTGTTGTTATATTATACATTTTATTTATTTTCATAGTATGCATATGCTTTAATTTCATTTAAAAATTAAATGATTAACATTTGTTTTAAAATTTAAATCTTTACATTTATGAGTAAAATTATTACTAAAACTTGCAAATTACAATACGATTGCCAGTCACTTTACTAACATTACTGAGAATCTCTCGATCATTTATTTTCAAAATTTTTATTAAAAATAAAAATGTCTTGTACTTTTTAAAAGCACTTTGAACGTTCAAACATTTACTAATTGTTTATTAGTCATTTAATATTTTAGAATATTCATAAATGGACGAAACAATATCAAAAGAAGCATAATTATTTAAGTGTTATTTAATTTTGAAAATAAATATTTGCTTAATCTTATTTAATAAATGAAAACACTAATGTGTAAATAATTGTTATGACTATTTTTGTAGTAAAATGTACCAAACATTTAGCAGGTTTGACACATATTTTTTGCAAGAATAGAAAAAACAAGCATCTCAAATAAGTGGAAATCCAGCAAACGTCACGTTGTAATGTTGCATTTTTGTTTAATTTGCGTACTTATATTTTTAGTCTAATCCATAATGTAAAGTTAATATAAAAAGAATGTTAGAATAACGTAAATAGTATTTTCGTGTAATTTGATTTATTTTATTCATATAATTAATGATCGATTTAAATGCTGACATTCTCAAAATAGATATAATACTTAATATTTTCACAATTCATACTTCAGAAACTTTTAAAAGTACAATTGAAAATTAATAGCTTTTTGTTTTCAAAAAAAAAAAAAAATAAATAAATAAATAAATTTAATTATTGAAGGTCATTCGTCATATATTGTCATATATTCGATATTTAAAGTCATATATTCATATGACTTTGAACTGAAAAATTTCTGTGGATCCTAAGTATAAAATATTTGATACTGTATCATTTTTAAAATTAACAACTAAAAAACAAAATATTTAAAATTATTATTAAATATTTTGGTCGTTCAGTGACATTAATAAATGTTTATGATGTTTGTCTTAAAAATAACTCACTTCGTCAAATAAATACCAAATACTAAATATAATTATTATATAGAGGAAAATAATTTTACTATTTCGGAATGTTTTGAATAGTAAATAAACAATAATTTGTAATGCTTTTAATAATTTTGAATTATATGTGCAAGAAGTCAAAAAAGCCTTCGCAGTAATGTTATTAATAGCATTATATTTCGTAAATTGCTAGGTTTAATTTTGGTAATATTTTTTTCTGTTCCATAAAAAATTAATATTGATTTTTGTACTTTTAGCTTTTCACAAGGACAACTCTCCAGACATACTAGTCGATGCACTGAAACATACTGATTTTTTTGAACCTATGAAAACGTTAAAAACGTTAGCATCCAAAACAGAAACTAAACAATCTCATGTTAAACAAATTCAAACCGATCCAACCGAACTCGAATCACCTGTTAAAGAGCCATGTAAAGTTTCTGAATCAAAATTATGCATTAAACAAAGATTTCAACAAAAGAAAAATAAAAATGAAGAAACTGTTAAAGACTCAAAAGAAAAATCTAACAAGAAAAAAGGTGACAATAACAAAACTGAAGATACCGACAGTATCAACAGTGAGAAAAAATCTACTGACTCGAAAAAATTAAAACAATTGAAGAAAGAAGAGCAACGTAAAAAACAAAAAGAGATGAAGAAAATGAAGAATGCTGAGAAAAATTCAGCAGCGACTAAAACTTCTAAAGAAACGCAGTCCGATAGTGAAGACGATAAAAGTAGTTTAAAATCAAAATCAAGCAAGAAGGGAAAAGAATCTATTAAAATGAATACAATAATAACACAATTAGATAACGCTTTGAAGGAAAAATCTACGACTATGAAAAGAACGGTAGAAGAAATAGAGGAGCTGCGAAATGAAATTCGCAACGTAAGGAAAACTAGAGATGATTTGCTTGACAAAAAGTGTGCTTTGAAAGAAAAATGTAAATTAGAAGGCAATCTTTCTTCCGAAGAAAGGCGAACATTATTAGAATGTAGCGAAGTTGTCGAAGTTATCGATGCAGTTATTGAACACAAGAATGAAATGATTTGCGGGCGAAAGGATTTTGATGAATTTAGAGCACAACGAGAAAAGGGCGTTCACATGTTGATGAAACGCCTTTCCAAATTAACCGACGGAGAACTGAAGACTTTATTTTACCTTTATTTCATGAAAGTTATAGACTTAAAAGAATCTGCTAAAATTTTAGAAAGACAGCTGGAGGAAATTGAAGTATTTTACAATGCAAAGTTCCAAGACTATCAAATTGCTACACAAAAGAAGATAAAGCAATTTTTGCAATATCAATATTTGCAACTAACTTCCAAGGATGGTATTTCTGAACACGATAAATTAAAGTTTAGTAAGTATAAAAAAGAAATTAGGGATTTAAGACAACAACTAGCAAACGTAACCGCATTGTTAAAAGGTAAAGTGGTCCCTAGAACCACTAGTCCATCAAGAGTTCCCCGGCAAGAACTTAAACAAATTGGTAATAATAGTGGTGCAACTACTACTATTACCATGGAAGGGAATAAAATGATTTTTCGTAAAACAGTATCTGATAAAATGAAAAAGTAAATGAAACGATACGTTTAACAAATAGTTTACTGTTCATTCCAGGTGAACACATCAATATTATCTTTAACAATTTTGGAATTGGTTTTATACATGGTTTTTAAACATGTATACACATACCATATTTATACATTAAATATGGTTTTAAACATGGAAATGTGTCAAGTAGCTTGCTGTCGTGTTAACTTAAATTTTAATATAGATTCTCACAATAAAGAACAAAAAGTTTCTTTTACTAGAATTTCCAATGGTAATACATTTTTGTGTATTGTGTTTATTTGTTTCCAAATAATTTCTGGAATAGTATCAAAATAAAAAACCGAAGTTAAATCCGAATCGTTTGAAAGTATTACATGACCAACAGAAGAACCATTTGTTAAATTATCAAAATAATGTTAGTCAATATAGTCAAAGACCATTTCAATGTGTTCATCGTGTTCTTTATTCGTAATAATTTCACATGAAAAAATTATTCCGTTCGAATAAATAATGATATAACACTTCATTTTTTAATCTAAATTTCTATTATTTTACCTAATTAACATTACATGCAATTTATAAATGTACAAAATCAAAACCAATTCTAAAATAGTTGAAAAATTTTTTATCCATTTTTGCTGAGAATGAACCAATTCAGAAATAAAAAAAATTAGTATTTTTTATTATTTATATACTTTTATATTTTTCTGTATTGATCAAATAAGAATAATAATGCATAATATTGATTTTTTATAAAGTGAAAATTAATTATTTAAATCTTCTCTTCTCGCTTAATATTCCATATAAATACCTCAAAGATATTCTTAATAAAATATTCTTAATGTTTACATCTAAAGTATACACTGTATATATGTTATTATCTATTATTAATAAAAAATTTATTGCCTCTTAAAATATTTAACAAATTGACTAATAAGTGAATTCTGAGCATTACAATGCAAAATATTTATTTAACAAAAATTTTAATTACTACTGCAAATATTATACTTTATTTTCATACTATAATACATTGTATTCTTTGCTAGTATTTAATTTAAACAATGCATTAATGTACTTGTTATTTTATTTATAAAAATAGCATCATAAAATCTTTGTGGTAATTTTTTATGTGTAATTTTTTTGTAATATGTGTAATTATGTGTAGCATATTTATATTACACAAAAAATATATCTTTTTACTATTATATTAAAAGTACGTATAAATTTATCTATATTGTTGAATTTTAAATTCTAAATTTATGTATAATTGTTTACTCAAATTCAAATACGATGCATAACAATACATAACTAAGTAACATTTTAACAACATTACAACATATACCTTGCAAACAGATATCATTCATAGTAAAAAGATGTTAATTGCAAATTATCAATTATTTACTTCAGTTTATATTCTAATATGAATTATTGCTTCAAGTAGTAAATGATCTTATTTGATCCAATAATAATAAGATATACAAATAATACATGATAATAAAGCCATTTGCTGTCTGAAGAAATTTGTCTTGTTAGACGCAAAAATTGTGCCACATATTTTTAAATAATCAGTTACATCGAACGTGTCATAAAAAGAAGCATTGCTTTAAACATATTACTTCAGTTTTAAATAAATTATGAAATAATTTAGCATTTTAAAATAAACATAAAATTTAGCATCTGATTTTATAATTTCGCAAATACTCAAACACTTCAGACTTAAAAAAATATTAAGACTGAGAGCAATGTATTGTTTAATTGTATTAATTTCAATTATGTTCTTCTATTTTATAATGCATTAATAGATAATAATTTTAATACAAATAAGACATCCATTTTTGTCCTCCCTCTGCCTTTCTATATATATGAGATGTATATGATTTATAATACAATCATTTTATCCCAAGGTACATTTGATCTCAAGTTTTAATCTAACTTTTCATATAGTTCTATATATGCTAAAATGAGTGTAGAATCAATTACATATATTCCGTGCATATTATTTAACGTTTCTAGTTTTTTGTTTAAATATCTTATAAAACAATGTTTTCAAATAAACAAAAAAATGCATGTTTCAATAAAACAAAATACAATACTCAACAATAATTACAGCAGCAGCTTGATTATACTATAGTCTAACATAAAAGTTCAATCATACCTACTCTAAACTTCGTCTTCCTGAGAAAGCTTTGACAGTTCAAAACTTCAAGCTCTAACATACTTTTCCTTAATCAAAAGGACACTCCATACTCCAATTTCTTATCCATTAGTAAAAATTCTAGCAAAAACTTTTCATAAGAATTAAGTAGAATTAACTTTAAAATAAATATTTAGATGTAAAAACACTCAATCTGAATGTAACTAATTATGTCTTATGCCTCCATACTGCAAAAAGGATAGCATAAAAATATTTATGAAAAGCACTTACAACATAAATTGTATAAAATATTCTTTAAATTAAATGAAAGCATTTTTGCTCAATGATATATTCATGTGTTAGATAAATTAAAATCCTGTATTATTAAATTAAGATCGTTTCTTTACTCGAAAATAATCAGTAAAGCACATATTTTTCTTTTATATTTATATCATAATTATATTAAATATAAATTTGAGCACGCTTTAATATTGACAAACTGATGCAATATTAAATAATTTTAAATTGAAAAAATTATTGCAGTATTGCAAACTCGATATCATTTGAAATGTTATTTTGATATTTATTAAGTAGTGTTTTAGAATGAAAATATTTTCCCGTGTACAATAGAACACTTGTTGACTGCATAATGTATAAATTTGTACCACATTAAATCATTACGCATTAGCATCACCATACATCATGTTTCGGTCCGTATATTATATATTAAATACCGTTACTTTAATGATTATCTGCAAACATAAACTATACTGAAAGTATTATAAACGTAAGAATAAAATTGTAGCGTAAATTCAGAAAAAAATGATATTTAATATTCGTATGACTTATTAAATATAAATTACTGTGACATATAATAAAGATCGTTTCGATACACCGCTGCATTTGCGGCGCAAGACATGTTAAACTTGTCTTTATTAACCACGATATTAACAGAAGGATAAAAAGGAAGAAAAAAAAACAAAAAAAATTATCAAATCTTATCGGTAGTACATAAAATGCTTTGACTGCATTCTTATTTATTTATTTTTTATATGCGATTGTAAATATAGTTGATTTCGATGCATTTTTAGATTAATGTTTTATTAATTGTACGCTAAAAAATGTTATGGCACATTTCTGTATCAAAAAGACTTACCTTTATTTTAACTAGACTGAAAAACATGGAAAATATAAATTGACGGTTAGATGAACGAATTGATCGTTAGGTAAACAATTCTAAATTGTATATATTACAATGGGACGACGTACAATTGATAAATTATTACATGAAATATTTAATCGTTTATACATTAAGCACCAATCCCACTTTATTTGTATCTCCACTTGGTCTGCGAGATAAGATTACATCGAAATTTTACTTCGTGTTAGTCAGTCGTGACTTCAATTTTAGTCACCGATAAATAATATGGCGCTTAGAATGTTAACTAAATCAGTCAATTATAATAATGTTAGGTTGTTCAGTCAATTAAATTAATGTTATGTATGCCGAAGTTCTGAATCGTTAATTTAAATTTTCTGTTTCTTTCGGTACGTTATATAGAGGGTGTATTTTAAACTGACAACTCGATATATTACATTAAATAATCGTTTTTTTATTGCAGGTTTGAAATCTATGCTATATAATATATTTATATATCATATATTTATTTGAATAGTTTTTTTTTTCAAATGATGTCTTATTTAAAAGTTATAATAGTTTAGAGATTGATTCTCTCTCGTTATAATGGTGGTAAAGAATACATTCAGTCAATTGTAATTTGTTCTTCAATTTGAAAAAAATTATTTAAATTAACTTAATGTATTTTGTGACGTAGATTTCAAATTCGTAATAATAAATGGGAATTCCTATTTGAAATTTCAAAGTTGCAGTACATCACAAACCTTAAGAATTAAGGGAGTGGGATAATTTTTATACAGATAGCCCCCTTGAAAATATGGGTACATTTGGAACGTTTTCTTCTAATTATGCGTATTTCTCAAGATATTATGAGTTGTCAACTTTAAATAAACATTCGGTATATATGTATGATAAGACTGTTAGTTATTAATTCGTATATACAATTATCAGATACTGAATCCGATATTAACCGTTTATCTACATTAAGTAATACAGGATTATTTAACGATAAAATTAAATTATTTTTAAATTATGCTGATTTGCTTTATATACACACACGACGAATTTATATTTACAAAATAAATTTATATTTTGAAATTCAATGTTTTAATACACATATATATTTTTATAACGATTTATTTCAGTTTTGAAAGTAATTTCACATAATTTTAAATACTCTATTACACATATAAGATTATTCATGTCTCGTGTATGATAATCTGACATAAATCGTGAGATAAATTTAGCTCTTTTGGATACATTTTGCTCCGTTTTCCTCAGTTTTAATACATTTTAAAACTTTAAATACCTGGTGTGATATATTTAATACTTTTTTCTCTTCCTAACTTTGATATTTATTCGATCGAAAATATTTGTGCAATATAAAATTCATTTTGTCTCAATTGTTATAGAATTGGTATCATATACAGTATTGGTCCAATAATATTTGAGTCTCATTCATAATCTTTATGAATATTTTTATCTCAATAAATAATGTGTATTTGTATGAAATGTTTGTGAATATAAAATTTGATATTCTGCTTCTTAAAAAACTTCCTATTATTTATATATTAAAATTAATTTAAGGTACTTCTTTATGTAACTTTGTACGATACTTGTTATTTTGGAGTCAGTATTTCATAATCGTTTATTTTTTCATTTGCTATTATTATTGCAAAGGCAGTAACAGGTGTCTTACCCAGTTCTGCAACCTTAAAAGCAGTTCATGATAACTTCTGGTAGTGTATGCCAGAACAAAAGAAGTCGTTAAATATGTATCGCGAAAAAAAGGTCATATTAGTTTTGTGAAATGTATCGTTAATGCAACATTTATTTAATGTTTTACTGAATGCGTAATACCAATAATCGAAAAACGCACATAAAATATTTGTTTCATCGACAAAAGTATGTGTGCTGTGTAGAAAATAAAGTCTGATATGAGAATATGTGTTCTTATAATTTTATTTTATTCCCTCAACAAGTCTAATATTGTAAAATAACAATGTGTTTCAGAATCGCTAATCATCTTGAAAATAATGCGATAACTTTATTTCTGTAAAATTAAGTAATGTGAAGAAGACAATATGTTTCATTGAATTACATTTTCAAAGTCAATACACAGAAAAACGTGGTTAAAATTTCTGTGATTAAATTGTCATAAATTATTTTAACCGAGACAAATGATTGGATTCTCCGTGACAGAATGACAGCTGTCTTTGTGGATTAATCGTCACCATTGTTTTCAATGAATGTTCTCATTTTTCCTTCTTTGTTCATTTGCATCATCGCATATGCATTCATTAGTTTTATCATGGGTACAAGTATAATTCTTTTTAGAATCTGTGAGGTAATCTAAAAAATACAAGTAATAATGTTTTATTATTTTGTTGTATCAATATGAATTACTTAATATATATAAATAATATTAATAAATAAAGGAATTGTTAAATTAACGAGGTTTAATTTAGCACGTATAATGCAATTCGATCTTGATCTCTAGATAATAAAAACGGGTGACAAAATTATATTTGTTAAATTACATTTTAAGTGTACAATCTACTTTAATGCCTGAAAAATATACTTTTAGAAATAATTTTTATTTTTAAAAAAAATTTTTATTTTTGAGAATTCAAATTTTTTGTTATTAATCCGAATTATTTTGAGCAACACTTTAAATATTTTTCATTCAAACATTAATCAGTTCATAAAACACATCCAATTTATCCATTTGTTGAGATGATTTGATACATGAAACGTAATAATTACTTGTAAATTAAATATGTCAAAAATACAATTGTCCCAGTAAATTGTAAAATTTGAAATTATGATATTTTGAAAAAACTTTAATTTTTGGCATAGTTACATTATAATAATAAAAAAATATTTTTACTACAATTATGACTGTAGTTTATCTCACTTAGAAAACAATTTTCTACAACAAACAGTTAAAATTCCAAATCGATATTTTCTATAGTTTTTGCATCATTACTTTCGTGAGGTCAATAACGTATTTTTGAGAAAAATGCTTTTAAACATTTGAATACTATTTTAATTATGTATTAACTATAAATAATCTAAAATGTATAACATGAAAATTATTTATAACTGTAACATTTTTATTTCGACAAGTGCAAATAAACCCTTAATATATCAACACCATATAAATCACGATAAAAAATGTGTGTAGATTTACGAAATTTAACTTAAATAAAATTATTCTAGTTATGAAAAACGCTGTTTTAAAAGGTACTGTAAAAATATGAAACACCAAAGGTAGATGAAATAATTCTTGAAAAACTGGAATTTAAAGATTAAAATTTTCTAATTAGGCTATGTATAATGTTAATATTTTTATCTAATGTAACATCATATAAAACATATTATCATGGTTATTTCTAATAAAAAATGTTATGCTTTATTGCTTCTTCTGATTTAATAATTCTACTGGGAGGAACAAAAATTCATACCAAAATTTGTTTTAACATATTAAAAATAAATATTTATTAGTAATACATTGTAAAAATAGTTCAAAAACGTTTTTCTTTTTATAGAAACAATATAAAAATTGTCTAAATACTCAAATTTATTTTTATAAACATTTTCGTAATCTTAATTAATCTAATTTAGCCACTCTATGTTTATATTTATAAACCTCAAAAATGTCAACATAAATGTCAAAATATCATTTTTAATATAGGTTAAATTGAATGCGTTATAACTTGCAATGAATATAAATATTCCTTTAGTTCAAAACATAATAAAACTGAATATATGTTATATTAAATTCATTTTATGGTTTCTACTCAACGTACGAAATTCAGTGATTGGATTTCGAAATCTATAAATTACGAAAGTGAATATTTCACTTTTTTTAGGAATGTAAGCTTATTTTTTAGTATCTGTAAATTTTAATTTATTAATAAAAAAAACACTTGAACTTTTTATTATTTAAGAATAATGAAACTATAATTTGATGAATGTTATTATTGGTGAATTGAAATCAACATTCCATTTGTTGATAAATGTTAATTTATAAGAAAACAAACAACTAATTGTTGATTTTCTTTATTCAGTTACTTCTCCATAACAATGCCTATGATTTATTATTTACTGAATATAATAAATCAATTCATAATTAATTCAGCATACACAAAATTAACATATTATAGCTACTTAACTTTTACATTAAATTTAAATTAATTTTCAATACAAAATAAAAACGAAATTTTTAGCAACGAATAATATTATAATTTAAAGAATTTGTTACTAATTTAAGTTCTATTACAAAATCATTCTCAATTTAAAAACAAACTTATCTGAAATTCTGTTATAAATTTCATAAAAAATTACTGAAGGAATATTTTGTGTAATGCTTATTAAATCATTACCAAAAAATAACACCAATTAAAAGTTCAATTTTGAAATCAATCGATTCTTTATAACAGTATTTAGATTTTTATAAACATGACTTTTCACCATATTGAACAATATTATTTAATATATATTTTTATTTAAAAATAAACAACCATTTCAACGTGAGAATTACACAATTTTTCAATGATTAACTCTACATCACTTTATGCAAAAATGACTTCACTTTGTAAATCAACCAGAATTACAACTTTTGGAAAAAGTACACGTGCATCTTTTAACATTTAAAAGACTATGCTCAATGCGCCGTTTCTTCATAATTATAAATAACATACCATTATCTCGATTAGTTTAATTGTGCTTATAAATTATACTCCTGGAAGACTGTGTATATTAATAAATAAATTAATAAGAAAAAAAATTAATAAATAATAAAAAAATAAATATATTAATTAAATGTATATATAAATAAATAAACGATAATAATAATATTAGTATAAGGTTATCAGATTATCGTCTCCTTTCATTATTTTCATCTTCATTTCATTGCAATTATCAATTTACTTTTACTTGAATACCCATTAATGTGCATTGTTAAAAGATGAGTTATGCGGTTAATGTACGTGTGTTGTAAAAGCCTTATTACCTAAATTCATCTGAATGTTATCGCGGGAAAATGTGAAGTAATCAACCTTGCCACTCTTCTAACGGCCTCATTACAGGTGAGCTTGCATCATACACGTAATCCACGCGAGTTAAACCCTGTACCGGAGCAACAATCTCTTCGCTGGTAAATTTGCCGCAAATTTACTCGCCTTTCATTTCAAAGGAAACGTTTACCAAAACCGACTTATTAGTTTATTCGTAAATACTATTCGAGTGCCTATTCAGAGCAACTTGGCATGTCAAATGCTCTACGAGTGTATATCGCTTGGAAATTTACGTATTAAAATGTTTAGCGGTAAACACTTGGTTTATAATTCATGTTGCGGAACTAACCATTTTATCAGAAAACCTTCCGATTCATTTTTAAGTTGGTATTTCAGATCTTTGTATCATTAAAATTAGCTAATTTATTGTTAAAAAATACTTTAGTTTCTGCAAATATTTACAATATGTGCTAGTCCTGTTGTGCATGTCTTGGTATAAAACTTAAAATATATATATGGATTTATTTTTTTATTTTTTTATTATATTATTAATTACAATTGATAGTTAAATTCAAATTTAAGTATAAAAAATATTTTTAATTTGTTGTTATGTGTGTAATAAAACTATCAAAACTGTCAAACAACATAACACTGTCATACATGTTTCACGAAGCAGATTATGACAAAGGATTAATTAATGAATGAACATTATATTTTTATTAGTTTTCTCATATACATTACATTTTATACACTCGTATTTAAATATTGTACCCATTAAACTGATAAAAAACTATTGTAATTGGTTTCTATATTTTCATTTACATAAATATCAGATTTATCAAATAATAATTATTACCACCATATTCTGCGTATTTTTATGATTACATTTCACTGTTTTAGTTTCTATTGATGTAGAAATAAGATCGTTACACACATAAAATGTATTGAAATATAACATAATTTTCTACTTAAAGTTGAAACGAAACAAATTTGACATATTTTTTTAAAAATTAATAATTAAAAATTACGTTTTTTTGTATGTAATTGTATATTTCATAATTATTAAAATTCATATATAAATTATTCATATATAATATAGTTTATAGTTAATATAATATCAAGATTTTCATTCAAATAGAATTAATATTTATTTAATTTACAAAATATAATTTATTATATTTAGTAATTATATAAACATGTTATTTCTATATTAAACTATATCTTGCAATATAAGAACTAATTGATTATGTACAATATTGTTGTATAATAATTAACAGTACAATAAATTATCTATAAAAATATATTATTCTATGATATACATTTTCGGAAGGTCTATAATTTATAAAAAAAATGTTGAACAAGATTTTCCAATTGTCAATTTAAAAGAAATTTATATATATATATTTATATATATAAATATATATTTAAAAAAATTAATATAAAACGGGTTGATATTAATAATTATTTAAAAGTGGCATGTTTAATCATTAATCTAAATGTGTAGTTATTATAATTATTTTATCAAAACGCAATAATTGCAATTTGATCAAGTTTTACAATAAAATTAAGTTTACATGAAAACATTGTTAGTTTGTTGTATTAAAACTGTTCTTTATACAAAGTAGAATGATCAGAATGAATAAATACAATTCAGGCAATGCTATTCCAACCATAAAAAACCATATCAGTTTATGAGAAATAATATTCAACTTAGATATTACAATAAAAGATTCTGTTTCCGTCTAAAATAATAATAGAACCAAATTTATGAAATTTTACTAAATTATAAACAGAAAGCATCTCAATATTTCAATTAAATTTGTTAAAATGAACATAAAAGACATAAAAAAATATAACAAGACATGTATTTTTAAGAAATTGGCAAATCCTGCATCAATTTCATGTAGATAATCGCATTCAATTTTATGTACATTCGACATTTACAGCACACACAAATTATATTAAAGTAATTCTTTATATTATATTATTTCTAGTTTCAAAATAGTTTTAATTTTTGTTTATATAAATTACTTTTACGTATAAATAATGAATAAAAATTAATCTAATGCACATTATTTGTACCGAGCAGAAGTAAATTAAAAAATTTTACTCGTAAGCCTAATCATACAATACTTATTCAACATTATCATTACAACCATTGTCATTGTTTGTGGCAATACTGTAACAATCTGCTATTAAATCAACACCAAAGATGCTTACATTAAGCATGAGATTCAGAAAGTTTTTAAATATTAATTCATTACTCTGACATATTTCGGTTCAATAATATTTTAATGTTTATTACTAATGCATTTTATTGCACACTAACTTTACTGTAATAAGCTGTATTGATCAATAAAATATAATCTATGTATTATCCCAATTTTAATTTTATTTTGACAAACGATTCAGCACAATATAAACGGCAAGAACAAGTGTTATTGGTATGCTGATATTGAGCCACATTTATTTATTTCATTTATTTCTAAATGAAATTAATTAATGCTGTACTATAGTGATGATATTGCCAATTAATCAAATAAGTAATGCTTTGTGCAAATTACCTATTAAGTTTCGATGTTATTATTTTATTTAAATATATCTGACAAAGCTTCGATCTACATTGGAAAATTATTTCATTATAAAAGATATATAATTATATTTATAATTATATTATATTTTATTATATATGTACATTTTATATTATATATATTACATTAATAAAAAATACAAATTTACAAGTAACCCATTTTTAAATTCTAAATGTGATTTCTTACTTCTAAATCAGTAATTAACAATTTCGGAATATGCTGATATTGCAATTCAAACACTGAATTTCTAAATCAGATAAACAATTGTTTTATAGTTTATATTTAACGCAAGTCTTCTAAATTTACTTTTATTTATCTAATTTAATGTTTTTATAGTTTCTACTTCTTTGAACAACGAATATATTAAAATTATATAAACTGAAGTTAATTAAAGATTTTTGTCAAGTTCTGTGGAAAAAGAATATAAAACTTTTTTACATTTCTAAATCTTTTCTAAAAATTAAGGTTGAATTTAAAGTTTTACTTCATTTTAATAATAATAACATTCATGCATAATGAAACTAACATTGTTATGATCTTTATGCTGTTATGTTCTTGTTAAAAAATTCGTGATTCGTGAAGGCTGCGAAAATTCGTGAATAATATGTATATGTGGTGACGGCAATCGTTCACCTTCCTTGGACACAAATATCTTTTGTTGCTAATACTGCAATTATTCTTATTATAGAAAAGAAGACAAAATAATTATATCTTGTGCACTACTAAAGATAAAGAAATCAAATGTAAACATCCACAGAATACTAAAAAATAAATAACAAAGGTTCACAAAGCACCCAAAACCTTTCGCAAAAATTATACGCACATTCAAACGTGGCTTTTTCTATTTTTTTCGAATTATGTGTTTTTAAACAACTTCGAAAGTATTAAAATTAAAGAATATGTCACATACGGTCCATTAATGGCACAGTAATAGCAAAAGGACTATTACCAGATTTTTGTTAAACTGTTTGTTTCTTAGAAGAGAATCAATATTAGGATGACAATGTCTAAACTATATGGGAAAAAGTGAAAACATGAAAATGATCATAATTTACAAAATTAGTTTTCCAAAATGCACTATTAAATAAAGTTAAAATGACATGTTATTTCACGTCATGTGTAATACTTTAATATATTTACAATGCAATAAAACAGTCAGTACATATCAATACTTTAAATTCAATGTAATGTTTCACACGGAATAAAATATTAATATAATATAATTTTTATTTTCATAGAACTGTGCTTTTTTTAAATCAATGCAGTCTTACCTTACAATATTAAAGAATAAATAAAGACATTACAATGTTTCTTACAATTGTTTAATAAAAAAATAACTATTAAATTCTTATCTTGAATAATTTATCTTATACAGAAACCAAATGCAATTTCCAAATGTTTTTGATATTGACTGTAAAATTACACAGTCTACATAAAATGTTATGACATTTTGTAGCAAATAGATTACGCAACATATAATGGAATTTTATATTTATTTTTTACAATTTACATCTTACTTCATCAGATTAGAAAATATAAAGCAAGATACAAAATTACAAACATCACATAATGGCAGCAGCAACACTTCATTAATAAAATTAATTTTTACATATTTTATGCTTATCAGGCATTTCACAATACATCAAAATTATAATTACAGAATATTATATTGTGATATCTATCTTTATTATAAACTTTAATGAAATGATAACATCAAAACTTAATAGGTAATTTGCATAGTATTTCCTATGAAACATGAATAATTATAAATTATATTTTTCAGAATTTATTTTATATGTACTTGAAGGAATTTAATATAATAAACAAATTTATTGTTCCTTAGTGTGACTCTATTACATTAATTTGACTTAATATGTATTTTAAGAGTTGCTCATATATTACAATAACTGTATCATTATTGCTTAGTTAAGGTTAAATAAGTAATAACCTTAAAAAATTAAAATTATATAAACAGAAAGATGTAATGTAATGGATGTAAATGATAAAAATTGTACTTAATAAAATAAATTTGTTTTTAATTACTTATTTACATGAACTTATTAAAATTTCCGATTTATTTGTTCGCATAAGATTTTCGCATAATTTCACATTTTCGTTTATAACTATATGTAATTCGCTGCATTTTACAAAAGCTTAATTTAGTTTAATTTCAGTTAATTTTTTAGATTTATTAAATTATTATTTAACGAAACATTATTAAAAACCACAATGCCGTTTTTCCAATGTTATTTTTATTTAGTAATTCATACAGTATTAAATTAGTATTTTATTTTGTTAGAATACACTGAGATAACAATATTTCAAGTGACATTTAATTCAGTTTTTTCTTCTATGACTTGTGCATTGTTTAATAAAAATGTAACCATATAACTCATATTTATTATATTTTACAAATACGTAATGACTCGACGAATCTGTTTTGCATAATTCGTTAAAATCTAAATCTGTCTTTAATTGATCAACATATATTTATAAAATGTATAAAAACAATTTCAAACGGTATATAATGCAAAATAACAATTTTGCAAAAATATTAGAAAGAGTGGAAAGCTATTATTTTCTCACTGTGTTATTCTACTCTTTCAAAATGACTATAAAATCGAGGTAGGGTGCAACGTATCCATGACATTGTGCGTTAAAAATTACCATAATTAAGGCTTGTTTAATTATTATTTGCTATATTTTATTGAATGTCTATTATATCCATTACGTAATATACTGATTCATGATCAAACGATATCACGCTTCGCTTGCTGATTAAATTAAGGTTTCGCACCATTTTTGCAGTAAAAAAAATGTGCGATTAGTTGTCGATAAATTACCTGGTTGAAACAATCGCTCTATCGATAATTGTTCCTAATTAAAGATTTTGATAGATTAACACTTTATACTGTAAGTTAATCTTTGGCAACTGTTATCGAAACATCTCCATTACATGTTACGAGAGATTTAACTTGACATTGACCGCAACAAATTAATTCCCGAAAATCAGTTAAACGAACACAAAAATATAATTTTTTTTTAAACATATTAATTTATATTCACTATCATTCAAACAAATGTACTATAATGTTTGTTATCCATGAAATATTCTGATATTTTTCGGATATTGCACGATATCATGTGTTAGTAGAGTAATTATGCCAAGTTGAAACGAGGACTTATATTTTAGATTCTATATATCTAAAGCAAAAGTCACACCTAGCAAATATTTCCATGTTTAGATAAAATAAAATAATTAGTTAAATTTTAAAAGCACCATTAAGAAATTTAATATAACTTACAATGTACGAAAAGTTGCTTCTAAAAACTCAATGTCTTCACATAATGTACAATTGGTACCATTTATCAAATACTTTCCGGGATCTAATTATGAGAACAAGTTTACAATTTTATCACAAATTAATTATTTATAGGATTTTTGTTTCGCAAATCTTCGTATCCTTCGACCTCTCCTTTTACAGAATCCTCTTGGGTGAAATACTGCAACTGGGTTGGTGGGGTCGTCCGGATATTAATCGAAAATTACCGGTAGTTTACGTTTGTTCAGCGCAGACAGAGCCGCGTAATAGTGACAGAAAAATAGCAACAGTAAAATTTGTAGTGTCGCTGAAGTAATCGCATAATGTTGAGTCGCGAGATTGTACTCTTGTTCATAACTCAGCTGAGTTTGGGCTATATGACGCGTGACGTGCATCCTGATTCCGATCTGAAAACTGTAAGTCGTCATTTCGATCGGCTGAATTTTAAACAAAGTTAGTGTCAGTGTGCATGATTTATTGACCTGGTGTTTGCATAAAAATGCATTTTGAGTGAAAACTTTCGAGTTAATACAAAATAATAAACATGTATGTTAAACGTACGATGAAGAATCATTCCGATAATCATTTTTAAGTGAAAATTTGACTATTGAAATATTTTGTTACGATATTTCAATTCATTTGAATATATTTTGAAAACAAAAAGCATAATGCATTCGTTAATAATAAATTATTGATTTTGTAAAGTGAATACTTTTTAAGGTAAAGTAATAAGGACATTCTATTAATAAAATTTATTTTGTAATATAATTATAAGAAACTATTTTATGTGACTTATTTTATATTAAAAGAACACTTGTATTTTTCAGTGTAAAAATTATTGAACTTCACATTTGTTATATACGATGTAAAAAAATATAAATAAACAATTTTTATTTTAAAAAATATGTACAGGTTTGATGTGAAATAAATGCAGAATTAATTATTATCCATCATTTCAATTTTTCAATTAAATTAACTATTTTTTCGAATTTAAATTCCGTAAGTGTAAATAGATATACTGCTTAGTATTTGAATGTGTCTTTTTAATGTGTTATTTTTCTGTTATATATCTTTACAAGTAAAAAATATATACACGAGAAAAAATATACGAAATAAAATAGTGTACTTGACATTTAATAAGTTTGCATTTCAGTGAAAATTATAGGAAATTAAACATATTATTCATTTTTAAAATATAAAATAAAATGTAACATTAATTCATCAAATTTTGTTTATTTTTTTTGTTTATGTTTTTATTTTTATTTATTTTTTTATTTTTTTACAATTATTTTTACTTTATTGCAATTATATGTCTAACAATAAATAAACTTCATAACTTAGTCACAGAATCCTGTATTCAAATTTAATTTTGTAATTCAATACAATTGTTTTCTAATTAAATGAATGGCTAAATAAATGTAATTAATTTAATTGAACAATCATTAATACAGCTTAAAGTCATAATTCTTACGTCAACGAAGGAAAACAACTTTACAGGAAAATGTCTATAACTTTATATTTGGAAGAGCATTACAAAACGCTTTCGTTATGATCTCATTTTTATTCTTTAATTAATTAAGACGAGCCAATCAAACATTCTAAATTCCCACAGCCTGATTTAGCACAGAAATACGGTTA
This sequence comes from Axea sp. ZL-2020, assembly GCA_022817665.1. NCBI lineage: Eukaryota > Metazoa > Arthropoda > Insecta > Hymenoptera > Scelionidae > Axea > Axea sp. ZL-2020. Next base: position 19,752 of record JABFOX010000182.1, read on the forward strand.
CCCATTGGAGATTCACAAGGCTGTGACTAAAGATGGGTACATCTTGGAACTG
>JABFOX010000183.1:0-19786 GCA_022817665.1 Axea sp. ZL-2020
ACCGGTAGTATTATATGGGTGCGTAACTTGGTCTCTGACGAAAAAAAACGAGAATAAACTTAGGGTTTTCGAAAATAAGGTATTGAGGAAAATTTTCGGTGCAAAAAAAGATGAAATTAGTGGTGAATATAGGAAAAAGCATAACGAAGAAATACATGAGCTATACGACACACCGAACACAACAAGAATAATAAAGTCGCGTAGACTGCAATGGGCGGGACATGTAGCACGAATGGGACAAGAAAGAACGGCTTTCAGGGTGTTTGCAGGTAGAATATATCGTATAAGACCCGTAGGTAGACCGAGACGTAGATGGGAGGATAATATTCGAATCGATCTTAGTGAAGATACACCGCGGACGGAATTGGCGCGGGACCGGGAAGAATGGCGTCCTTGTGTGGACGAGGCAATGAACTTTCGAGTTCGAAATGCTAATTAAAAAAAAATGGTATTAATAGCGATCTCATTATTATTATGTCGGTTTAGTGTTTTAATGATTTTATTTTTTATAATGCGTGTAAAATTCATTTCTATTATTATTATTGCAAATATTATTAATGTTACTATCAATAACATTATCATTATTAGCATTATGTTAGTTTCTTTCTTATTATTGTCATCATAATAATAAGAGAGGCGGATATATGCCAGAATATCAAACGATTATATTCTCTCCTGACAAATACTGCACGAGAATCGCAACACTATTTTCGAACATGCTGATGTATTTGGCAGTCGCAGTGCTCGGAAGAAGCTGCGATGCAATGAATTGTATTCGCGGCAACGCAGCGGTCTTCCCGTATTGCGAGCAGTAATGTTAAATGTAGCAATCCGATTCTTAGTACGTCGGCTTAGTTTTATTATTGTTGCAATTATTATTGATACTATAATTATAATTAATACTGTTGTTAATATAATAATTATTATTACTATGATTATATTACTATTATTATTATTATTATTATTATTATTATTATTATTATTATTATTATTGTTATTATTATTATCATCATAATCATTATGATTATGATTATTATTATTGTCATTTTTACTATTATAATCTTAATAGTTTATTGATACATTTATTATTGCTTTTGCAATTGTTACTGTGTTGGTGTACGTGTTTTTATTTTTTTATGTTATCTTATGACGTTTATGATTTTATGCATTGTACTTCGCCATAATTGTAATTGCAATCGTGATCGTAGTCAGTATCGTCATCATACATTTTGCCCATTTCGACCTATTTAAGCATTTTGATCGTTTTGACCTTTTCGACAGTTTTGAAAATTTGGATCATTCAGGCCACTTAGACAATTTTGACATTGATCTTTAATTTGAACATTTATACCATTTTTACCATTAGGAGCATTTGACCGTTTTGGGCATTTGGACCTTTTGGTCCATATCGAGCATTGAGACCAATTTGACGGTTTTGACCATTTTTACTATAATTACCATTTAGACCATAATAACAATTTTGACCATAATGAACATTTTGACCGAAATGATTATTTTGACCATTATGACCATTTTGATCGTAAAGACCATTTTCATCATAATGGCCATTTTGACCATAATGACCATTTTGACCATAATGACCATTTTACCATAATGTACATTTTGACCATAATGACCATTTTGACCTAAATAACTATTTTGACCATAATGACGATTTTGACCAGAATGGCCATTTTGCCCATATGATCATTTTGAACATTTCGACCATAATGACTATTTTACCATAATGTACATTTTGACCATAATGTACATTTTGACCATAATGTACATTTTGATCATAATGACCATTTTGACCATAATGACCATTTTGACCAGAATGACCATTTTGACCGTAATGACCATTTTGACCATGCTGACTATTTTGACCATAATGATCATTTTGACCATTATGATCATTTTGACCATTTCGAACATAATGACCATTTTGACCATAATCACCATTTTGACCATAATGACTATTTTGATCAATATGACAGTTTTGACCGTTTTGACCGCTTTGACGATTATGATCATTTCGACCATTTTGACGATTATGACGATGTTGATCAATTGGGCCATTATCACCGTTTTGACCTTTAGGGCGGTTTTGACCATTTTCACCAATATGAAAATTTTGACCATTTTAACTGTTAATACCATTTGCAGTATATTGACAATTGTTTACATTTTGAATGTTTTGACCTTTGTGACCGTTTTCAGCATTTCTCACAATTTCTACCATTTTGTCATGTTTTGACGTTTTGTGAATTTCAGGTGTTATACATTTTTTCATATTTTTACCAATTATAATTATCTGACGAATTTTGCTGTTTATATTAATTGCAGTAATAATGTCATTACTTCTGTGAATAATAATAATGTTAATTTTTTTTTTTATTTATTATTATGAGTCCTAGTATAATGATTAAACAACAATTGCATTTATATGGAAACGTGTCGTTCGCTGTTTACAATTAGTCCTAAAGAATTAAATCATCATTTTCTAACACGATGCTGTATAATACAGAAACTGCTCGGAAGCAGCAGCGAAACGACGAACTGTATGGTTGGCAACCTAGCGTTCTTACAGCATTGCGAAAAATAACGGCATTAATAGCGATCTCACTATTATTATGACGGTTTAGTTTATTAATGATTACATTTAGTATAATGCAAATAAAATTCGTTTTCATACAATATAATTTCGATGGCAAATTGAAGCGAACGGGAATGTGATTTTACCCGTTTACATTGCCTATTGCAATAACAACGTCATCAGCGTTCTGGCGATAAATGCATGATGTGGTTTCAGCTTTGCTAATGTGAAAAAGTATATACTGATTATATATGAAACCATTGTTGCCGTGAACCTGCAGTGAAAAATATAATTTAAATTATTATAATTATTATTATTATTGTTGTTGTAATTATCATTAATATTACTATCAATAACAATATTATCATTACTAGTATTATTCCAGTTTCTTTCTTATTATTGTCATCATGATATTAAGAAAGGCACATATATGCCAGAATGTCACACGACTTTATTATCTCCTGACAAATACTGCACCAGAATTGCAACACCATTTTCGAACGTGCTGATGTATTTGGCAATCGCAGTTTTCGGAAGAAGCTGCGATGCGATAAATTGTATTCGCGGCAACGCAGCGGTTTTCCCGTATTGCGAGCAGTAATGTTATATATAGCAATCCGTTTATTATTAGGTCTGCTTAATTTTATTATTATTGGAATTGTTATTGATTCTTTAATTAAGATTAATATTGTTATTAATATTATAATTATTATTATAAATATTATTACTATTTTTATTCTTATTATTATTATTATTATTATTATTATTATTATTATTATTATTATTATAATTTTTACTATTGTTTTTGTTATTATTACTTTTGTTATTGTTATTATTAATGTTATTATTACTATTGTTATAGTTATTACTAATAATGTTATAGTTATTATTAATGTTATTGTTATTACTATTGTTAATGTTATTACTATTATTTTTATTGTTATTACTATTGTCATTGCTATTGACCAAAATCAGCATAAATAGCATTTTGACCATAATGACCATTTTGACCATTATGACCATTTTGACCAAAATGATCATTTTGACTGTAATGACCATTTTGAACATTATGACTATTTTGACCATAATGACCATTTTGACCGTAATGATGATTTTGACCATAATAACAATTTTGACCAAAATGACCATTTTGACCATTTTGATCATTATGACCATTTTGTACATTTTCACCATAATGATCATTTTGACCAATTTGACCATAATGACCATTTTGACAATATATAAACGTTTCGACCAATTTGAGCATTTGTCAAATCATCTTCATCAGATAAAGTAAAAAAAAGTTGTGCTTTTTGAGCAGAACGTGTTTCTGATTGCATTACAGGGATGGGTTAAAATTTATAAAGTTAAACAACAGTTTTATCGTTTTTGAACTGATATTATACATTTTTGGCATAATGTGTTTATTTATTATTAATTATTAAATAATTAATATTTATAAATATTTATTTATTAAATAATTACAATAAATCAACTGATATTAGAATGTTCAATGCGCTAAATATGATTAAACGTATGCCGTCTCGCAAGTGGTAGTTTTGGATGGATATACCACAGTCGTCTTAATCCACGCCTTATGACATTATATTTAAAGATCATCCATGAAAAATACATCAAAAATGATTGGTTCAAAAATTCGTCTACCATATATATTATAAATAGAGGTACCTAAAATCTCATTTAATAAAAGTTGGATTTTTGTATATATTCCAATGACTATATTTTACTGATTTATTTATTTTGTACATTTTATAAATGTATTATTTATTATTTCTGACAAATTCACAATTATATCGTTATAAGATATTTAAACATCTTATGTTCTCTTACTCAATTTATCCATAGTTATTATGTATTTATGCATTATAAATCTTAAAATATTATATTGATTAATGTATTATCCTGTTTATTAATTAATTAATTATAGCTAAAATCATAAATTTAATTAAATGTATCGATACAAACGAAATGTGTCAAATGCATATTTAAATACGCACGACAAAAGAGCACCGATATTAAACAAAGATGCTGAATAAGCTGAGAATCGTTGGAAACATGAATTGGTTCTTGAACGGCTAAATGTTGGAAAATAGAGAAAGCGAATTAAAAAAGAAGATAGATACATGTGCTGGCTTGCTTTGGTAACGGCCGGAATTGCCGAGATACTTTGATGTAAGAGTTATATATTTCATCACGCGCGGCGTTAGTATTATGTTTCAATGATAGAGAGAGTAATATAAGAACAAAGACGCCCAACCGTTGCAGAGTATGGAAGGTGCAGTGTCGCGTTAGGGGAAGTGTGGTCGCGTCATCAATATACCATCATTGCATCCAACTTCAATTAAGGTGCCCCATAAAATAATTAACCCCGAATAGGTAATACAATGCGGTGGAGTCTTAACAGTTTGCGTACCACGAGCCGCTGCAGCGCTCTTGAGATTTTGTATCGAAACAAGCCAGCGCATCTGCCGGATACAGATAACTGACGACGCACCCATAAATTGTTGAAACGCGCTCAGACTTTCATGTACGTTGCATCGCTAACAAGTATTCCAATTTATATTTTATAGTTACATGTTATAATTTAACAGTATATATATATTTTTATTCAACCTTTTTCGACACGTAATCCAAAGAGCGCTGTATCGCTCTTCGAATTTTGGATATTTTCGACAAACAAAATTTTTCAAAAATCAAATCAAAATTTTTGTTTTTATTGTAATTATTGTGAAACAAATTTAACAGAATTATGTTATTATCTTGTTTTTTATTAACCACTTTAATATGTTTATTTAATTTTAATCTAAAATAATTTAATGCTTCATTTTTATATCTAAAATAGTGAACATTTCTTGAGTAATATATATTTAATTTATTCTACATGTCATAGAAAATTATAAAAAAATTAATAATTTTAATTAACTTTCTGAATCGAAATTATAACTTTTACGGAGAAATCTACATGTATCTATAAAAAGAGAACATTTAAAAAACGAATACACAACATGTCATGTTCTTCTAAATCTATTTGTTTATTTCTCATGCGTATTGCTCATACAGTATATACTAAATAGTTGTGTGTTTACCGACAGTTCTAGTTAAATGTTAAGTTTATCGACCAGTAGGTGTCTCTCGTGTCTTGGGACAAATCACCCATAATTCCCCCTAAAATAATACATTGCATCAGTAGTACCGCCTGATGAATTCACATAAATCTGAAGGAATAGTTCAGCGCTTTTGCATATCTCCTAAGAATAATAACATAACCTGTTGATCTATGTATCATTGTTTACATAAATTGAAGGTAATTTAACATATATGAAATATTTTATTATGTTTGTTTCTATTTAACAAATACATATACAGGACATCAGAGAACTGACACTCATTAGAGATATAAATATCCTACATAATTGCGCCAAAAGAAATGATATAACCAGCATTCATTCAAATCATTTGCAACTAAGTGCAACGCAAGATCACAGTAATCTGACAGCAGCTCAGCATCATTAGTATCTTTAAATAAGCATTAATTTTACTCATAATTATTGGCGTATGTGAATCATAGACAAAAGCACTCACTCAGTCCTTAAAGAAAAAAACAACAACATCAGTTACGTATAAATTAAAATTTTATTAAAAGATATTTTTAAAGGATTATTGACAAAAATGAACAAATTCATTGCAGTGTCAGGAAATTATATTGAAGATATAGTAATTCCTGGTCAGAGTTTTCTCAGTGACCGTCTAACGTGCTGTACTGATCCACTGAGACCTATTGAAGCATTCCAGGTAAATATATGTTGTATTATTTAAGATTATACATTTTTATATTAATTGTGATTAACTAAGTTATTTGTAGTTCTGTTTAACATTTATATTTAAATTCATGTATTCATTTTTTTCATATAATTATTAAGTATTTCAAAGCGTTTTATTGACATTCTTTAATACAGCTTAAAAATGGCATATTATTACCACCTCTTCGAACAATGTTACCCGAATTGTATTTACATGGTGTTCCGAGACTTGATTTTCATTAACCAGTTCTTGAAGATTTTAGAGAAAAACTGATAAGTCCCATTGATGAAACTGGCACTGAAAGATCTCCTGCCAATGAGAATAATTTGAAAGATTTATTAGACAGAAGTTTTGCTGCTGTAACGTTTCCAGCTTTAAGACCTATTGTAAAGTGTACTTTATGAAATTCAGCTCACATTGTAGATAAATTTCTCAGAGATTTGGTGAGACAAAAAGAATTATGTCATAATGCTGACACAGAAATCAAAAGACAGATACGGAAAGATCATCAAAATTTATTTGGAAATGAAATATCTCCATTATTTAATAAATATATATTCATGAAAAAGAAGAAGCGCTTTCTGATCACACAGATTTAATATTTTTTTTGCATTATCTCTTAAGGTAATTTATTTCATGTTTTATGATGTGTAAATTGTTTTATTCAATAAATTTTTTTTCTTATAAAACAATTTTTAAATTTAATTTTATATGCTTTGAATAAAATTCTACAGGGTTAAACTCATAAATTTATTGGAAAAAGGACTGATAATTATTACTTGATTTGTGTTTTAAATTAAATTAATGAATGCTTTTTTCAGTTTTTTTTTGCTTTGTTCTACATGTATGTGTGTGTGTGTGTGTGTGTGTGTTTTAAATATATATATATTGCTAATATGTACATGATTTTTAACAGTAGGCTAGAAGACGAGGTGAACTTGTTAAAAACTTGCACATTTGATAGGCCATAGTGTTAAACAGTATGGTATGGTTTTGTAGTTTCTCCGGACGTTATTTTTAAGGACAAAAATCATTCATTTGTGCTCACAAAGGCAGAATTCTTAATGGCTTTACGTGGTTTAGAAGTGAGTTCAATTTTGTGAATATTATTAAAAATGATAAAGATCTGTTTTTTAAACAAACTTTTTATGTACAAGAAATGATATCGATTGATCCATATCAGAAACTCACTTGGTGCCTTGATGTTTGTATCCGTGAGAAAAATGTTGATGTCAAAATATCACATTAATTGTAAGGTTTCCTCGACAGCATAAAGGTAATCTATTCTTTAATCGAATTGAAGGAATATTAACAATCAATTAATATAATATATTAATAAACACATTAATCTCTATTATAAATTTTACTACTGACTTTAAAATGAAATTTAAATAACATATATTTATTTATATATTTATTTATTTTACTTGATCACTTTTTTAATTTAAAAATTATATTGATAAAAACATATTAAAATATGAATATTTTGTGTTATAGATAGGAAAAGAAATAGTATTGATTATTTAAGTATTACTTTATGTGATCTATATACGGTTAATTTCCCAGCCAGCAGTATAATTAAAATAATTTTATTAATGTATTATAAATTTCTTGTTGGCGGAGGAGCAAGAATTGAAAGAGGAAGTGAAGATGCGCGAGGATTAATACGAATTTTTGCTACTTTACCCTACTGTCAAGCACAATGTGCATTTGAAGATCCTTTTCTGAATACTATGTTATTTATAATTCAATGGTTAAATTATATTCAACAATATATATTTTATATAATAATTATATTTTAAAATATTCATTCAACATTATGAGGAGATCAATGAAATACTTTTTTAAAGAATATAAATGTAAAATTGTCAGAATTAATAAATAATACATTTCTAAAATGTACTAAATAAATAAATCTGTAAAATATAGTCATTCGAATAGATACAATAATTGAATTTTTATTAAATGACCTTTGAATTATCTGTACTGATAGTATATATGGCAGACGAATTTTCGAATGAATCGTTTTGTACAATTATTATTGATGAATTTATCTTGGATGGTTTTTAAATATAACGTCATAAGGCATGGATTAAGACTGCAGTGGTATATCCATCCAAAATTACCACTTGCGAGACGGCACACGTTATAATGAAATTGATTCAACCTAGACGTTAGGTAAATATTTTTTTTAACATTACGTTTACATAAATATTTTACAATACAAATTACTAGAAATACAATTATCACAATGATTTCAAATATTTCATTGATTTTGTATATATACCTTTCTTTCTTAGCAGAGTGAATTAAGTAGCAATATATATTTAAGTACGTGAAAAAATTGGATCTCTATCGACGGACGATATACTACCAACCTCAATGAATAGTCATTGTACTTATAAATAATGTCCTGCATCATAACATCCAAGTCTTACTACTACACGACCAGAAATATAATTGCATTTTAATGCTGTATAAGCAGTAACAGCTCAAATACAAATATTCTTTAATTTTAAAATATGAGAATACAGTTTATAATATCATAGATATGATAATATTATTGTATAATTAATTTCAAGTTTTATTTTATTGAATAATTCAAATATATTATTCAATTTTTATTTTTAATACAATAAAAATAGTGAATTATAATTAATATATTAAATGTACTAAAATCCGTCAGTATAAAATAAATATTAAAATGGATTTTTATATTTAATATGTGTATATATTAAATATATACATAATATTTTTCTACTAGTATTAATATAGTCTAATAGTAATAATATATGTATTTCTCTAATAGATCATTAATAACGAAACGTGTATGAATATATATATTTTTTTAAATGTTTTTGAAGGACAATAGATTATTCCTTCTATTTTATTTTGGAACATATATTATAAGGAAATATAAATATATGTATTTATATTATATTCATTTAATTAATTGAAACAAAATAAAATTCTATAAATAAAATCGGATTGAAATAATATCATTTATGTATGTTTCATATAAGGAAATAGCATAAATAAAAGATGCTAATAAAAGATTATTTTGTTATATAGAATGATTAAAAGATGCTAATAAAAGATTATTTTGTTATATAGAATGATTAAAAGATGCTAATAAAAGATAATTTTACTGAAAGTAATTAAAAATCTTATTAATATTTTATTACGGATTTAAAATTTGAGCTAAGTATTAAATGCAGTATTATTATTAAAGTTAAAATTAATTCTTAGATTCATATACACTATATATATCACTTTTGTAATTTTTATTTAATTCAGAATATAATTATACATGGCAGTAACTATTATAACAAATATATAATATATAATCAATTAAATACCTTAATAAACTATGTCGTGCTTATTGGAAATCTTTGTATCTACAAAAAAAATTTAAGACTAATATAATACACCGATAATGATATCATGATAAATCCACACTACTAATTAGATGTCAAGTGATGAATAGCATTGAATAGATGAAAAGGTAAGGAATAAAAACTTATGCGTAATGTTGATTCCACGTCAACTCTAATTCATTCAACACCAACAAAACGAACACTCGTGGACTCATTCAATATAAAATCAAAAAATCACTAACATACTATTAATCCTAAATGAATCAATTTTAATATGTAACAAAACTAATAAAATGTTGGTTTGTAAGAAGCAGACAAATATTTCTACACTTTTTATTTTATTAACATTTAAGAATATCGTTTTGGTTGTACAGAAAAATTTGGAACAATGTTTATATGATGTCTGCATCATTAATATCATTATACATAAAGTAATTGGAAAAATAAAGTAAATTTCTGCAAATGCAATGCAAACATATTTTAAACGTATTTAACGCATAAAACATTCTAATATCTGTTGATTTAATGTAACTATTTAATATAAATGTATTTATACATTGTTTAAGAACCTTAAACACATTATTTATAAAATGTATAATATCTGTTTAAAAACGAAACAATTCTTGTTTACGTTTTTGAATACAAACCCATTGCTGAAATGCAATCAGAAACACGTTCTGCACAAAAAGGACAACTTTTTCGTACTTTAGCTGTAGACGCATAAAATTATATCGTTACTAACGAATCTTGCAACAAATAATTATTTTTCAACAAGGATGGCGAAACTTTGTAATTAACTGTGAAGTTCATTTCGATGGAACCAAAGAAGGTCAAAGTTTTCATAATTGTCGAAATGGTCAAAAACTGCTTAATGGTCATATTGCTTAAAATGGTCAAAATGGTCATACTGGTAAAAACGGTCAAAATTATCATAAAGTTCAAAATGATCATAATGGTTAAAATGGTGTTAACGGTTATAATGGTCAAAAGGGTCAAAATGTTCATTGAGGACAAAAAGATCAAAACTTTCCAAATGCTCAAAACTGTAATAATGTTAAAAGCAGTCAAAATGGTTACAATGGTCAAAATGTACAATAAGTTCAAAACGTTTATTAAGGTCAAAATGGTCATACATGTCACAAAATGGTCATAATGCTGAAATCATAACATATTTTCAATGCCATGACTATGATGATGTTTTAATCCCAATTTACAATATGCACGCGTAAATGACGTTCACTTTTGCATCTATTTATTATCGTATATATATATATATAAGAATATAGAGTTATCGAATCGATGTTTAATTAAATGCAAATAATACTGTCTTTAAAAGAGTATGATTTCGATCACAAGTAAATACTAAAGGGAACGAGATTTAACACGTTTATATTGTTAATTTCAATAACGTCATCAACGTCCTGGCGTTAAATATATGATATGATTTGAGCTACGCTACTGGGATGGAAATTAATATGAATGACATACGACACCATTGTTGGAGTGATCCATTTCGGACATTCAAATATCAAATATCTCTAATATTATTATAATTTTTTGTTATAATAATTATTACTAATATTGTTAATGTTCATATTAATGTTATTATAGTTAAGATTAATCGTGATTTTATTATTATTAGTATTATTATGGTAACCATTACCAAAATCGTCATTGTTACTGAGAAAGTTTGTTCGTATTTTCTTTTGTTTTTTTGTTGGCCTTTATGATGGTCTACAGATTGTTCACCATGTTCATGTGTAATTCATTTTGATGTTGATTTCCATTATCAAATTATATTTTTTAAAGTTATTATTGCTATTGCCATCGTCATCACCATCATAATTGTCATACGCATCTACTTTGATGATTTTTACCATTTTAACCAATTCGAACTTCTTGATAATTTAAAACATTTTTAGGCCTTTATGACCATTTTTCTATTCTGACCATTTTCAGATTGTTGAACACGTTGACCTTTATGATCATTAAGACTATTAACAACATTTTCACCGTTTTGACCTTAATGACCATTTTCAACAATATGACCATTTTGACAATAATGTCCATTTTGTCCATAATGACCATTTTGACCAATATGACAATAATGACCATTTTGACAATACTGACCATTTTGACCATTACGACCATTTTGAACATAATGTCCATTTTGAGCATTATGACAATTATGAACATTTGGACCATAATGACCATTTTGTCCATTTTAACCATAATGACAATTTTGACAACATATAACCATTTTGACCATTATGACCGTTTTGACCATAATGACCATTTTGACCATTATGACCGTTTTGACCATAATAACCATTTTGACCATTTTGACCATCATGACCGTTTTGAAGATTTTGAACATAATGACCATTTGACCTTTATGACCGTTTTGATCATTTTGACCATAATGACCATTTTGTTCCGTTTGACCATAATGACAATTTTGGCAATTTATAATCATTTTGACCAGTATGACCGTTTTGACCATAATGACCATTTTAACCATAATGACAGTTTTGACCAATTTTACCGCTTTTACCATTATGACCATTTCGACCATTATGACTGTTATGACCAGTTTGACAGTTATCACCATTTTGCCCTTTTGGACCGTTTTAACTCTTTTGACCATTATGACCGCTTTGAACATTTTAATCTTTATGGCCGTTTGCACTATTTCACAATTATTTATATTTTGATTGTTTTCACCTTTGTGATCGTTTTCATCATTTCTCACAATTTCTACTATTTTGTCACGTTTTGAAGTTTTGAGAATCTTAAGTTTTTTAAATTTTTTAATATTTTTACCAATTTTAATTATCAAACGAGTTTTGCAGTTTAAATTAATTGCAGTAGAAATATTATTATGTATGTTAATAATAATAATATCATTATTTTTATTTTTATAGATTTATAATTATTACTCCTGCTATAATTATTAAACAACAATTGCATTTATATGCAAACGCGTCGTTCAATGCTTACGTATAGTCCTAAAGAATCAAATCATCATTTTCGAACACGATGCTATATAATGCACACCACAGTGCTCGGAAGAAGCAGCGAAACGACGAACCGTAAGTGTGGCAACGCAGCGTTCTTACAATATTGCCAACAGTAATGCTATTAATACCACTTCGCGGACAACACCTTGACGAAGGTCTATGGAGACCGGGTGAAGTGGCTTGAGTACTTCGAGGACGTAAAGAGCTATACCGGCGGTAGCAATGCTACTGGCAGGGTCTCCCATGCCGGAAAGGTCGATACAGAGAAGTCAGACAAAGAATGTCCAAGCTGCTGCCTTGTAGTCAGAGATTGGTTTCTCAAAGGCTAGAGAAGGTGAACTCGATAAAAACCAAGGGCCAGAATTTGCAGCGGGTTTGTTGACACTGCTCGAAAGAGATGTGCTGGATGATTCAAGCAGCGCACAAATTCTGGAAGCTCCCGGTATCAACATACCGCACCCAGGGGAATTTCGAGAAGCCAATGATAGGTGAAGGTGGAAGGTCGGGACCGATGTGATATTCCGGTAACAATGGCCAAAAGCGGGCGTAGTAATGGGGGTAGCTGCGACCGTGATCACCCCCCCACATCTTGAGGTACCGTGATCGGAGACGGCTCGTTATTCCGGAGAACAACGAAAAAATATGATAACGCGAAAAAGAGGGTCAGGCGTAGGTGTGATGAGCCGACACTGGCTACCCTCTTCGAATAAATCATCTAGAAACGGAAGCACGAGAACGATCGGAATACGGGATGATAGGAATATGAGAACGCGAGGACGGTTGGAATACGAAAACACGCGGACGGGCGGAATAAACAAAGAAATTAAGAAAATTAGGAACATTAGATTAGCTACGTGCAACGTTCACAGTATTTTTCAATCGGGATCATTAAAAACAGTAATCGGTGAAGCGAATAGGTATAAATTAGACATCGTCGCGATACAGGAAACAGGATGGCCAAACGAGGGACATTTTGAGTCGGAAAATTTTATTTATTTTTACGGGGGAAGGATAGAGCACACAATAGGAATGGGTTTCTTAGTTAAAAAAAATGTTATGTCGGCAGTATTAAACGTACGGTTTATTAATGATAGGTTATCATACATAATGTTACAAGGGTCAACTAATAAAGTAGTTATTATTAACGTACACGCGCAAACGGAAACAAATAAGAACGACAAAGAAAAAGATGATTACTATGCCGAATTAGAGAGGGTCTATGATCAATTCTCAACGTATAGTGTCAAATTAGTAATAGGAGATTTCAACGCTAAAATAGGAAAAGAAGAAATATTTTATCCGACAATAGGTAAGGAAAGCTTACATGACGCGACAAATGAAAACGGTTTAAGAGTAATTAATTTCGCGACATCCAAAAACGTAATTATTAAAAGCACGTGTTTTAAACATAAAGATATCCATAAAGTAACATGGAAATCCCCGGACGGAACATTTTTTAGTTAAAAAAAAAATATATATATATAATTGAATTATTACCATTGAAATTATAATCGGCAGATTTATTGATCGATTTACCGACATATTCATAGATCATCATCCATCGATTTTATTAATAATATATAATCAATTCTCATTTTTATTGTGATCTTTTTTCTACAACATTTCAGTTCAAAACATTTATTGTAATTAATTCTTTTTACTAAAATTAATTGCCATTAATTATTATCGATTTAATATTTATACGAATCGATATATATATTATCTCATGTAAGTGACAATATATAAATTCCGTTAAAAAATATATATTATTTATTTATATAATTTTTTACACTAATTTGTTTAACTTTAACCAATATTATTATTATTATTATTATTATTTTTTATTACAAACTTTTAGCAATACTATTGTCTAGTGTATGATTTAATGTTTCCAGACTTTTGACAACATTATTACTGTCAAACTGGAATAGAATTAATAACCATATTTATAAATTTGTATTTATATTATAGCCATTTTGTGTGTTATATTATAACTATTGTAATGTATATTTGATATTATCAGGAAAGAAAAATTTACCTGTAATTTGGATTTTTCACGATATTTAATTGGTTGCATGGATCCATACGTATCCATTTCACTTGACGTTTGAGACAATGGTCGACTTCCATTTCCATTAATGCCACTGCCACAATGGCTTCCAAATCTTTCCCCGTCCACTGAAGATATTCTCCTCTCATCTCTCATCTAAAGACGTTGATCACATCAGTTAATTAATTGTTTGGAATGGACAGAGGGTCAAGTTTTGCAAAATTTGCTCGTAG
This sequence comes from Axea sp. ZL-2020, assembly GCA_022817665.1. NCBI lineage: Eukaryota > Metazoa > Arthropoda > Insecta > Hymenoptera > Scelionidae > Axea > Axea sp. ZL-2020. The sequence goes on from JABFOX010000183.1 coordinate 15,099, forward strand.
GTTATTTTTCAATGAAACAACCGGCAAGCGAGTATTAATATAACAATCGAATCTATCATTGGATAAGGCAGAAAGCCGGATTTTCGTGGATTTGATTAATGGAATGCGATGACTTGGTCAAGTTCATTTGTAAAATCGTCTTCAGCAATTTATGCGTGTATCGTGGAGCTTTGACATATTTTTAGACAGCGCATTCTTTAGAAAAATAATAGCTACGGGTTATTTTAACGCATTGCATTAAAGACGCCCAATTAGGCTGGCCGCACTGTCGGCTTAGATGCGATTTAATAATAACGCAGCGTACGCTTCGCACCTGTTGTTGGCAATGTATCCTAAAGAAGTCAACATGTGACAAGCTTTGGTTATTCACCTTCAACAAGCAAATATTTCAGTCAATTTTAAAAAATCTTTTTTTGTTAATAATGCAGAATCCAATTGTTATAGATTAATGCGTTATGCAAATCGAAGAAATCAATTATTCTTATAAAATCGACATATCGATTACAATCGGTTGCTAGTTCGATAGATGGATGGTGCTTTATTAGAATCCATGTCACTTTATTACCAATTATTTGATAGATTAACACTGACTGCGATTAATTCGACGAGTTGATTGTCGACTTTAATCGTTTCGGTAAATTAATGATTAATTTTTATTTCCGAAAACAAAATAAAATACAAACTTGTTCCAAATTGTTTTTACGCAATATTCTGCGGTATATGAATTTTTCCATTTATTCTATTACTTTTAAGAGGTTCGAATTCATCACCACGTTCAACAATAAAACGTTTACTGTTTTTTACCCACTTCTTGTTGTTTGTTTATTAATACGAGAAATCGAACTTTATTATTTAATAACTCTAAATTGCTTCGATCAATAATTTAAGTCAAAAGACTTGTCGAGTAAAACAAGTCAATTTATACCGATCAATTTAATGTTTTATTAACAGATTTGCATTAATTTTAGTCATTAGATCTGTAATAATTTATCATTATGAATATTTAATTGATTTATCGCACATTTGATTAAGTGGTTTGATGAATCAATCCATTATTAAAATATAATTATTTTAATTTAACTTCACTGGTCCGATTAATCAGTGGCTGATATTTGATACATCGAATAACTACCATTGACTCGTTCAATCGACTGGCTTTGGATTCGATTAATTGACTGCTATTGATCCAACTAATCGATTTTTACAGATTCGATTAATCAGTTGCTATCGTTTCGCTATATTTCAATTCATGATTCTTCGGAATGTTTGTCAACCGAATTAAATATTGGATTGTTTTAATTAAATTAAACATGCGTGATTAAAAATATGTAATTATTATCGATTATTAATTTTGCTCGATCAGTGAAATTTGTGTTATGATACCCCATGTAAATTTAAAAAATTATTTAATCGTCAATTTATCATGAATAGTGAATTAACAATAGCACTGCTCAATACCGCAACATTCAACACTAAATTACTGGTCAATAAAAATAAATATCAATTTTCAATTAATCTTCAACAACAAAGAGAACCAAGGAAAAAGTTATTTTTAACTTTATATTGCTCTTTATAATATAAAACTATCGTAAACTCTCAATGACAGTAATAAAGTATAAAATTTATTAATAATTATATAAAAGTTGAAGCCACATGGTGAATTCCCAATGACACTGCTTCTCTGACAGGATGATTGGATTTATTGACGCTATTCATTTCCCATGTTATATTGTAATTGGACAACGTCTATAGTTTAAAAATAAGCAAACAATTTTTGTTTTGTTTCCGAAGAATGTTTTCGTTTTTTTTTTATTTTTTATTAATTTTTTCTTTTTACTTATTTATGCGTCTGTTTTACAATTGGCTTTGAATACAAACGCAATGTTAAGAAAAAAACAATTCCTGCTCCATTTAGTAATATTTTTGCTATTAAATAAAGACAAATGGGTTTCATTAAATTGTGAAATTAATTCAAAATCAAAATGAGGAAGAACACAAAAATAAAAAAAAATATGATTAATAACAAATAAAAAAATCAAAATAAAATAAAACAATCAATAAAATATTAACATAAAACAACAAATTAAAATGAAAAAAAGCCGTCACAATAAAACTATAAATAAAACACAACAAAATAAAAGAACAATATTAAAATATAAATACAAATACAAAAAACACAGAAGCATTTAGGAAGTAAATTTTTTACAATTGGATCTTACTCGTTTCCGGTAAACGCGTTTTTTTGTGCACCGCGTTTTCATATAATTCATCCACATGAGTGACATGAGATAAAAGACTGCGAACGCAAACTTGACCGACTTTTCGTCGGTTTCTCGTCGATTTGACTTTTTGTTTCAACAGACGAAGCGCGACCTCAAGGATTGGACAAAAAGTGCCCTCGACTTCTGCGTCGCGATTGCACAAAACAAACTGCACGATTCCTCGTTTATTTTTCGCTTTAAAGTCGGCCCCCACCCGTGCCATACAATAGATTCATTCATGAAAACGCAAACTATCCCACGCAATATTTTTTGTTGCTCGTAAATACATTTCTCACAATATAAAAAATTCACAATTTTAACAGCTTCGCATCGATTAAACTCACAAATTAAAGTTTCGACTATTGGAAATAAGGCATTTTGTTTTGTTGATTTTACTACAAAAATTGATATAAAATTTATTTTATAAATAATATTTAAAAATACTTTATGTTTTATATTTACATTTGTTTGTTCATCATTTTATTAAATGTTTTCAATAAAACTAGTTTAATTGTATTAAATTCATATTTCAATATCTCAGAGACATACAATTTCTATCTATCAGAATTTTGTCGTAAAAAACCATTTCCTTTATAATTTCCAATTTTTATAATTTGCATAATTGTTTATTTAAATACTACATTTTATATAAATCATGTTTTAATCTGTTATAATAAATTATAAAATTAATAAAAATTTGTTTTATTTTGATGCATACTTATAATTTTATTCATTACATTGATAAATTAGAAAATAATTATTTTATAAAAATAATTTCAAACATTATATGTACATATTTAATTTATCTGTTTCTCTATTCTTATTTATAATTTTATTTTTAAACAATTTAAAACATTATATATTCATTTAAATAAAATTTATTAAAAAATCATAATAGAAAATTATATCAGAAGAACTTGCAATTACCTTTACACTACAAAATATGAATAAAAAAATATTTTAAATGATTTTTTAAATAAACATTGAAATAATGGAAAACTAAATCATTCAGTACTTATAACTTGATTTTGAACAGGAATTCTGTTAAATAAATTCACTTTTTTTCCTATTTTTATTCAGTAAATAAAATTAATTTCTAGAAAATATTGTATACGAATAAAATTAGAGTAAAGGGAAAAACTTGTTAATTGATTTTATCGCAATTAATGAAGAAACAAATAAAATATTCTTCTACATCAATTGGCAATTAACCGTATGCTTTTAAAGTAAACACTTCTCCTTCAAATAAGTATTCTCTCGATTAATTTTTTTCTACTATTACACCTCAAAGTAAATGAAATAGAAGCTTTAAATTAAACGAGAATTGAACGAAGCAGCAGCAAAAAATTGAAAGCACCAAATGTAAATTGAAATGCCATCTCGCGATGGATAACAAATGTGTGTTAAATAAGCAAAGCAAATACCTTGAAGAATCAGACCTGCCAATTTATGAAACGTGCAGAAATTTACGGATTTAGTTCAAAATTAGGTCCACCAAAATGCTTGTCTCAGAATTTAGACTTCTTAAAATAGATTAAATTGTTATTTATTCTATTTATGATTAGCAATATATATTTTTTACAAAAAAAAATATTACACTCAAAATTAATTTTTTTATGATTTTGACGTTAAAAATGAGATGAATTGTAACACATCAAAAAGGTTTAATTTAACATTTTTAAATTTACAGCTCTGCTTCCTTTTATTTATTATTTAAAAAAAAAAAAAAAAAAAAAAACTGATAAAACAATTGTTTGCAAAACAATTTCATGCCAATGCTGGAATGAACCAATGTTTACAATGTCATTTTCCAAAGGTACAATTTGACTATGGAAATTCCACCACGAGGAGCAATTTTGATACCCAAAACTGACTTTAAAAAACACCGACCCAATGAAAGGCGATTATTTACAAAACCAAGCTTTACCTCTAGTAATAATAAACGGAGAAAGAGGCCAAGCGAAACGTCCGTCCGTTCCAATGACGCGTGCACAATAATAATTAATCAGCACGTTTAATCAATGTTACTTAAAATGCTCCGCAACGCGCGTTTAAGCACCGAGGGGTAATGACGGGACGCACCAGCCGAAACCGATCTTTCTCCTTTATTTATGACCACCTCTCATGAATGAAACACCTCGAAAAAACAATGAAAGTATTGAACTCCACGATTAAGCAATACCAGCACGCCGATTGATTCGATTACCGAAACAAAAAGCTTCAGCAGAATCGCTTTTAAAAATGCATGAAACATTGACTGCTTTTCCGAAGCCACCTGAAACTCGAAGAACGTTGAAGCACGCGAAATCGTTTCTCGCGAGGAAAGAGAAGCCGTCGCCGACTTACCGCACTGCACAATGGCTCGTGGCAGAGTGATGATGGGAAACACTCCAAAAATATCGATCAGACAGAAGGTAGCGAAGAGCA
>JABFOX010000184.1:0-19781 GCA_022817665.1 Axea sp. ZL-2020
GTGCATGAGAATAGTTACATTTGTGAATTCCGGATAGGGTACAGAATTTATATTAATGAATTAATTAATATCTAACGTGTTAGTGTCTGGAAATTTTTCTACAACTATCATTTGTGTTTCTTTAAAGTTAGAAATAAAATATAAAAAGAGTAAAATAAATATACTGTCAGTATAGTTCGTTATTTCGAACTTTTCAGACACGTTGTATAATGTTACAATAATTTTCTCAACATTCTACAAAGGTAAATTTTTTTTACAATAATAAGACATTTTTACATTTTTCGTAGCGTCACAATACAAAATAATGTATTTCCCAACACACGGTTACCTCCAAAATTTATACGCAATATTTTTTACAATACGTGGTTATCACCACTTTATTCTTATCACCACAAGTACAAAAATGTTTGTTTTTCCATAAAGCCACAAGCTTTAGAACAAGTAAAAACAATTTTGTACCAAAAACATAGCCAAAGTAGATTCGTACGTGTATTTTGGCTTTGCATTTTCGGACCATTTAAAAGCCAATTTAATAAAAAAAATTACAGACTTTCGCATTCTAATGTGTGAAGGTAAACATTACCTTCACACTTTTCATCAGCAAAAGATGGTATGAAAATGGCAATAAAGTCAATATTTGTGTACATTTAATTTGTACTGTTGCTCATAATTAAACTTCTAATACATCGCAAAGCAAAAGGAACAGTCGCACTTTTGCTCTTTTTGATATTGGACTGACTCAGTGATCTTTTTATTTCTTTATTTACAAAACCTCTTTCTCCGATTCAAAACTCGGCCTCTCGTGTACCCATAATGACAATAACTGAAATATGACTGCAATGCGTTATGCAATTAATTGTTATCGATTTTATTGCTACAATTAATTAACACCACTTCTCATTGCCGAGATCTTCGCAAATAATTCGAAATGTTCGAGTGAATGACTGACGTGGTACTAAAGTATCTCATTCAATTAAACGCACCGCGTTGTTAAATTTGAGACCGTACATAAAATAATCTATTAATTGTTAATAAACATCAAAGAGATTTTTCGAAGGATCATAAAAAAAGCATGATGTGTTGGTGAACAGCGAATCAATCTTTGTACCCGAATGCGAAAATGATAATAAAAGCCGAAAAATGTAAAAATTTAAATTAACGTATAAAATAACACGTGATTACGCAAATTTTAACTCTCGCCTTTCCTTCAGCCAATTCATCATAATTTTCAATTCATGATGCAACGTTCGATGCTTTACACTAAAATTATCGTTCAGAAACTCTCGTAATTTTCTGTACGAATAGCTTATACTTTGCTACGCTGTACGTTCCGTCTTAATGATACCTCGGGTCGTCGTCAAAGTATTTGCTTACGATCTAATTTTAACTCGCAAAATATCCCATGAAATACTAGTCACACTTAGACTTAGAGTGCACTGTAATCCCAGCGAAAGAAATAAAAATCGATACTTATATGTCAGTTTAATTTATTGTACAGTTGAATTCACTATCAGAAACTTTTAATACTTTTGAAATCGCTGAAGCCTTTTAGATTGAATCTTAGGAACTGGGTTCGCGAGTTATTTAAATATAATTTAAGAATATTGCGAATACTAACAAAACTTTAAGAATAACGTAAACCTTAATTTACCGTAATAATAAAAACATTGTGGCACGCTGAGGAAAAAGTTAGCGAAGTGAGTGTTGCGACGAGCCAGTTTTAGGGATTTTTACCAAAACTTTGGTTATTTTATTCAAAAAGTAAATAAACTTGACTAAATGTTTTGGTGAGGTATCTCGACATTAAGTTAAATAGGCGTTTCAACTAAATTTTAAGTTAAGCCGAACAGAAGTATTTTTCTCAGTGTAGATAGTACGCTATGATTTTAACTATAAACACGCGTGGGTTCAAGATTGGCCGACTTCGATAGCATGACCGAGTTCACTTATTTTGCGGTATGAGAGAAGTACTTTTATAAATTGCAACGTAGTGAGTTGAAGTCGTTAATTTTAATTGTATAAAGATACATTGAATGCTAATACATCTCGTCATTCTGTAATCCAAATTGAAATTAATTATATTGATGATTAATTTTAATTTTAAAGCATTATAAAGCTTTTTCATGTGTACACATTTTAAGTGAACATAAACTCGTTTTTGTGTGAAGTTCTGAAAGAATATTTTTAATCGATGTAATGTGAGTTAATAAATTACACAAGTTTATTCAGTTAAAAGTTTTTATGTTAATTGAAATTGATAAAGTGTTTTGAGTAATTTTTTTTCAAATATTGGTATAAAAAAATAATAATACTAATCATGATCATCATCATCATCATTATTATTAGAATCATACGAGGCAAGAATTTTTCTAATATAGAATTGTTTTATATTTCAAATATAGTTTTTTATAGATAATTATAAAAAAATTAGGAATGTAATTTCACATTTTCAAAATTAAACATTTCATATCTAATTTGGTTGTATTAAAATATGAAATGAAATCTATACTGATAATGAATAAATTTATTAATGATTACGAAAAAAATGTTGAAATAATCGTATACAGAAATGTCAAAAAAATAAATAACAATATTTTATTGACTTTTTCTCCCATTAAATTTGATTGATTGAAATTTTAATATTACCGTTTGCCACTAGCGATTATATAAAAATAAATAATGTATTCATAAAAATGTATACGAGAAAACTTTTAAATTAAAATAAAAATAATGTTCACATTATAATTGTTGCACATTTTCATTATTTTAGTATAATAATTTTACTACTGAAGCAATAATTTTTAGTGAACCTTCTTTTTATAAAAATTTGGTCCTCATTATACATTTTTTTTTCACATTCGATGAATCAAGAATCATGTCAGTCATGTTCCATTTTAATTATAATTTATCATACCTGCACAGACTTTGATGCAGACATTTTTTGTTTTTCTTGTTCAATCATATAATACATCTGAACAATGCAATTCCACAACTTGTTAATCATTAGTAAAAGAATTGCAAAACGGTTCATGTGCTTTGTGTTATTTTAGTACATTAATATTTTCCAAAAAAAATCTTAAAAAATAATAAAATACAATTTCGACTATTTAATTATATTTTTATTTCATTTTTATACTGTCATTCGTATATGACTAGAAAAGGGGAAAGAACGTGACTGTTCATAGGTCCTACTGTGTCTCAGAAAAAAAAGTCTAGTAAATTATACCTGTCTATTGTACTATATATTTACAATATTAATTATTTTCTTATGATATCTTGGATAATTTAATATAATTTTATACGAACTTTTAATAAACCATTGCGACTTTTGCTATAAAACATAACATCATGTTGCGATTATTCATGCATTATTTCTGTGTATTACAAGAAATATAATGTATCATAGTTTTTCAAGAAAAAGTTAGCAATTTATTTAGAGTATTGCGACAGTTTTAATGCTCTTCTCTGAGCGCATAACTGTAATTATTCATTCATGATTCATATTTAATTATCAATGTTCATTTGCTATACATCTAAAGTTGAATAGTTATACATATAATTGATTTCTCTTATACATTTGTGATCAATCATTATTTCAATAAATTGCATATTTTACCTGTATTATTCATAAAATACATATACTTAAAATATATTGAGTAACAAAGACTAGTTTCATACATATAAAATGAGTACAAAAAATATTAAAAATCATATCTTAGAAATCAGTCAATTATACAAAATTATCTGATATTTCTTCTTACGCTTTAATGCTTTCCATAGTAATTTAGATAAATGTTATCATTAAGCAACAATTTTACTACGAAAACAATGCATTTTATTGCAAATCTTCTCTGAATGTGGATTAACAAAATGCTTCAATGTCGTATGAAAAGTTAGTGCATCACGTAGTACACCGCAACAGTTGTTACACGTTATTTTAACGTTTCATACGCAACATTTAAATGTTTAGTATACCTAAAAGCTTTATAGATAAGTACCATACAATTTGATACAATGGCGTTTTATGCTTGCCGCCCAATCGTACTTGGGATCCCAATGCACCTTGGGGCTAATTGTTCGGTGTCCAATTGTCCAGCGTCTAATTGTCCAACGTCTAATTGTCCAACATCTAATTGTCGTCCTACACTCAAATTTACGTACCCAATTTTCTGGTGACCAGTTAAAATGTACTTTCTGGCTAGAAACGTATTACAAAAACTTATCTTTCGTACACGCGGAAAGGAAAGATCGATAAAATGTATTTTGTTGATGCAATTAATAAGTTAAAGTATTTATTGTTTTATAAATAAATTACCGACTATTTGTAAAACTGTAGTGATGCTACAAAAAAAATTGTTCAATTAAAAATAACACGATTCACTAATATATCAAATATATATAACATAATATATTTGTATAAAATATAAACAATTTATTTTTATATAAAACGTGACAAAGTTTTAATTAAATGTATACAAAATTAGGAAGAATTATTAGAAAAACTTGTGGTATAAATTTACGCGATAGATTATTAACGATTAAATACATTGTACTATTTTACGAGCCTATTTTAATTTAACATTTCCTGATAATAAACGGTTGCATGTGTGAAATTAATTACCTTGCCAACTGCTCTTTCACAATTTATTGTAATAGACAATTTGTAGCAGCAGAGCACTTAAGATATCAGTTGCAATAAGACTATCAATTATAATTGATACCATGAAACGATGGAAATAATTTTAACGAAATTTCAGCTCCATTTTGCTTTTGTCATAAGAAAACAAATGACTGAACGTTATTTTGAGTTATAAACAATTGTTGACTATTATTTGCCATTGCGTTGCGCATACCGGGTGCGATTTCAGAGTGGCGAACTTTATTATTCGTATTTGAGAACTTGAAATAAATTAGAATTTCACCCTAGAATTACACACTTATTTTCATTATCCTAGTCTTATGCATACAAATATCATTGTATTAGAATTGTCTTGGGAACATTTGTACCCCAGTGTAACGTTCTAGGTGTAATGTGCGCATTCAATAGAACGTGGAATGAAATAAGCTTATTGGTAGTATCATTGCGGTATTTCAACAGACACAAATTGAGCAACGAGAGAACGTCTGCTAAATATAAAAAATAAAAACTGGAATTACACTCAAGCTGAAAATTTATGAATTTTATAGTAGAAGGTGTATTACGTCAGGTTACTTCAGTTGGTTTTATAAAATAAATATAGTTGTATCAAATTTTCTAACCTGAAGAAATGTAAAAAATTGTATCACAAGTAAGAATAATTCAACGCCGTTAAATCGTGTCTTTATATCGCATCTCTTATAAATACGTGGTACTATCATATATTATGTTTATTGTTCAAAACACGAATAACGTTGATCATATATTATATGTGAACGTGCATTAATTGTTTTGAATTATACATCCCAACAGACATAGCTGGAGCATTCCTTGAGAAAGACAATTTAATGTTTCTATAGAGGTATGCAACATTTACGTTGCATTGCTACAATATTGCAGCATTATAATATTAACTAAGGATTTTAGTTATTAATTTCATTGAAATTAAACTTGTTAACTTGTAATTCGAATTAAGTCAAATATTAAAATAAATTAACAAGTAGTTCAATAAGCAATTTTGAATTCAAAATCCGTGTTATACTTGGATGTACTGTTCGTTTTTAAAATATCATTATTAAATTAGGCTAAATATGTTTCTGAATTTTATGATCAAAAGAAAGAAAGGAAACTACATTTATATACAATAAAATAAAAGGAAAGTAAAATAATAATTGTAAATGTTGTTACAATTTTAACACGGTATGAGCATATTTTATACTAAATCAAAATATTTATCAGGTTTTGATTTAAATTTGATTAATTTAAGTTTATGTTGGTTTATTAAATGAAAGAAAATCATGTTTTAATGTAGTACATAACTTTTATTTGACATTTTCGTACCATCTCAAATATTAGTCAACGCAAAACAAGTACAGATTTCAAAGTTAACTAAACAAATTTATTTATATTATATAAATAAATATATTTGCAATTCGCACAGTAATGAATAATTCCTTTTGTTTATTCGTTGTGTTTTGCTTTTCGTTTTCAATATTGGTGTATGATTCAATTTAAATAATTATATTTCTTAATAAAAACATTTCTAAAAATAATACGTACTTTTATAATAATTATTTCGCGATAAAAGGGGATTTTATGCTTAGTATTTGTTTTAAAATTTTAAGCTGACACACGCAGTGATGTTTCGTCAGACTACTGATAACCAATATTAATTTGAAATAAATTATTTATAATATTAATATAATTTTATTTAAATTAAAATGTATTATTCTATTTCTATATATAATTCGTATTATCTATGATTTACACATGATCCATATGACGTTTATAGTCTTTGTATACGGTTCATACATGAATTGCACTTAGATTATGTAACATATATATAAATTATGTAATAAACACATATTGATCGTATAAGGAAAAAATTTCGGTAATGCATGAAAGTAGATATATATATTTCGGTAAATTTGAAATATATATTGATACTAAATTAACTACTTATTTCACAATTTATCATAAGTACGCTATGTTTTTAAATTTTATTAGCACAAAATATTTACGTTACATCGTGCATACAAGCATACAATGTTATATATGATTTATACATGATATTCGTAGTTTTTAAAGAAATGAGAATGAAAATGAAAATATAAATTCATATGTAATTTGCGAACGAAAGCTTGAACACGCATTTAATACCTCAACATGTAACATGCGACTCATACATGACTTACGTGTGTTATTTCCATAATATTTTTATGATCGATAAAAATATTTTCTTGATCCCAGTGTGGGTACACGGTATATCGGTATTTCATTTTGGTTGTGTACCAATAATTTATAAAAGGTTTTTGTTAATGTGCCTGATAAAGTACGTGATCGATTAAAAATTTTTACGTAGATGCATTGCCATGTGTCAGACACGCAGTATTTTTCCAAGCTTGCTCAACGTGACAGAAAATTAGCAGCAATAATACATTAAGCACTAAAGACCGAAAGTCAACAGTTCTTATACGAAGACGACTTTTGTAGTGCAAAGTCGAGTGTTGCAATTGCCCAAGGCAGCTCTGTTTGTAACCATATTTTTGTAAAAAACGCACAAAAACCGATGGTTTTTATTCAGTTCTGGTGGAAAAACGCATCTGGTACTAGCCAGGCAATAGTCTGGTATAAATTTGCCAGATTGCTTTTTTCACGCGAGACGGCTGGTCGGAGTCACGCTTTAGATTATGCGAAGCAGACAGCAGTATTATAGTTCCGTTCTACAATCAGCGATTTTCCTTATGCTGGACAGGGATAAAAAGCATTTTCATGTACGTGCGACGAAAAATAAATTTTTCCCCGCTGCAATTTCTGTGGAGGAATTTACGAAAGAACAATGACACGTTGGGAAAAACGATTCATTTTTTACACTGATCTGAAAATCGCTTCTTCCCTCGTACGCGCACTCGTTATAAAAATCTTACATTTTTAATGACAATGATAACAACAAAAGCATCTTAAATAACGGTATTTTAGCAAAATATGTTCATGCGTTCATACCATCTTCAGTTCCTTTTCAAGTTGTAAATAAGATGTGTTTTTCCAGTGCAATTTCGCGAAACGAACATGTTAAAGCACAAAGCAATCGTTAAAGAGACGATCACGAATTTGAACCCTTTTTATTTGTTCGTTAGAAATGACACTGGTACCAATTTGATAACCGAGGCCGTTGATAACCATTTATCTGGATGTTTGGTTCTGCCTAGTTGAACCGTTCAATTTTTCATGATGAAATTCCGCGTTTGCAACGTCATGCACATGAATGTTGAAACTGAACATGACAAGCCTTGTATCGGGTGTCGTAACGGCAGTAGTGGTTTAAAAATAATGATCATCCGAAGAAATGTTTCTCTCTGAATTAAAACAACTACGCCGCTGTTATTACTGTATTTACAGCAAACAACACGAACAATCCATTTCTGTAATTTTGTTATGACGCTTGTTGTAACTTCGCAGAGCACAGAAGCTGTAGCGGGAGATATTTTTGTAAGGTGTTGACGGAAAGTTTGCGTTAATCGTATTACGTGTGTCTCGAAAGAGAGGAGATGGAAAAGCTGCGAGTGTTAGACGGCGAGAAAAGGAAGAAAGAAAGGCGGAAAGGCAGGATTGCGAGTTAGGTTGCGGTTGTTGTTTCTGGATTATGTGGTTATTGTATTAGCTCAGGCAGATTTAGACGCGTCATAACCGACTCGAGGAGGACGTAGGATCAGACGAAGGAGAGGATGCGTGTTCGGTTGACTGAAGAGAATCGCGCTTAATGTGACAGGTGATTTCTATCACTGATATGCACGTCACGTTTATAATATACCTGTTTGTCTGACGCTTTCTTGCATCGCGTCGCGGGGATTCCGACACGAGAGGTCGCAATCCCGAAACGCTTCAAAAGGGGAAATTGAATATCGGAAGAGCCCGACGTCAAATGCAACGTCACAGCGTGAGGTCCATAATAAGCAGGTTTGGATGGTCTTCATCTTTGGGACTGGTGAACTCGGAAATAGCGGTCGCTATCTTTGTGACTTATTTTCTATTGTTGTTGTTTGCTTCGGCGGTCGTCGCTGCTGAATGGGTAACAAATGACCGCGTAAATTCAGCTCCGGCGGATTTATTATTGGACGGATTTCGTCCCTCTGTGTCTCGGTTCCTCCGTGGGGAAAAAATTTCGACGAGCGCAAGAAACGTGGCATCAAATAGGCCATAAAACCCGTTGACTCGCGTCTGGAATTGATTTTTTCGAGTGCTCCTCGTCATTATGCCGGTCTCGAATTTGCGTCTACGCGCGTGTGTCTGTCATGCTGACATTTGCGACATGCGTATGCAAATTTACCAGAGGCATCATTTTAGCTCCAGCCGTGTTGTAAATGCCCAAGTGGATATTCACCTCTGTGTTTGCTTGTTGCGATTTATAGATCTAAACGAGACTCATTAGTAGCAAGCATCATCGTGCTGCGTATCTTAATTTTAAACGCAAAGGTAAACAATGCCTGATGGACAGTTTTTCATTCGTCCGTTCATTTGTATAACTGCTGATCTTAAATTGTATTTCATTCGGTGAAATTTCATCAAACTTGAACCGAAGCATTATTTATGTATGGCGAGAGTTCACAAATGTGCTATTTTTATATAGATTCTGTGAAAAAACTACCAAGAATTATTAAAGGAAACATACAATTTTTAATTAATCAACTCGATTTGTTTCATCACCTTCAAAGTACGCTCCATTTGACGCAACACGTCTGTTCTTCCGGTGCACAATTTCCTGCACTTTTTCAATATTTTCATTGGTTGAAGAGGTCGAAGGTTGTTCGGAACGAGTCTGATCTTCAACGATTTCTCGACCATTCTTAAACACTTGGTATCACTCATAGGCCGATAAGACAAATTCACCATAAACCCTCTATAACATTTTTAGCGGGTTGGTACACAACATTTCGTTCACAACACAAAATTTAAAACTTTTTATTCAACACTTTCGTTCATTGTGAAAATTGAGACGCATTACTCATGTGTACTGATTAGATAAATTGATATAAACAAATATACGTCTGATATCATACTGATATTACCCGTAATAACTCAGTACAGCGTTGCCAACTTATGGCAGAAAAAAGATTGAAAAATATTGTACGCGAGCTTTTTAAATGAGGATTTCCCGGCACTTTTTTTGACAGAATGTATATATGCGTATGTAAAAATATATGCCATGTGATGTGTACCACACATGTGTGGATACATATGATTTTTTAAAGGTTTCTTTTTCTGAAAATCTATTCGCAACTCACAAAGGATAATGTATGACGTGTCTATATAGTTATATAATATATGTTAATATATATGACATACATATTATGTGCCTGGTGGATGTCTCATGCATGTAGCATGCGGGAGTACTATACATGTATAATGCATATATAATTTATGCCATCCATATACATGTGAAATTTCTCATATTTAATACGAATACAATTTTTCACACTGCTGTTTATCTCTTTCCGGTATTCATAATTTTTTTTGAACCACAGTGGTGTCTTCTCAGTTTCCTTTAAATTTCATTTCAGTAAGAGAACACGGTTCAGATTTATCGATACAATTACTAAAATTATTGCAATGATGAAAGTATATATTTTAAAAGAGTTATCTTTGTACGGATAATTTCGCAATAACAAGAAAAATGCAGATTAAGAAGAAATCGTGCGGATCTTAAGAAAGCCCAATGTAAAACACAGCCCTCACTTTGTCACGTTTGGGCGATATTCGTGTACCAAGACCACTAGCAATGTTCGTGACTGCATTTTTCATTTCCTTTCTTTCTTGTAGCTATATCTTTTTCTACAGAACAGCACCTTTTACAACTCAACTCAACTCTTTTCAATATTATTTTCTTCTTAAAACTATAATCTTCTCTAATTAGGATTATCTACGTTTCTCATTAAGACAATTATAAGAGTTCAATTATTAATACGTAAATATTGCTACGAAGAAACAATTATGTTCTTTTTAATACGTTTTTATATAGTTTTATATGAGAATCAGTTCTTACAAATGTGACTTGTAACAACTTACGATATAGGTAATTAAATAACTGAATCATTATATTCATTACTCACTAAACAGTGATAATTAAGTAATTAGTATGTATTTTTTGACACCATTGCATAATCGTGCTTTACATAAAAAGTTGGTTTATATTTTTCGCTGATGAAAGCAAACAAAATAGTGCAGTGAAATTCAAATCACTCTAGCTCATAATTCCTCGACCCTGCTAGACGGGTACACGTACTACGGGGGTCGCGGTGACCCGTAAAGATGTCACCTTGCAATTTCAGTAAATGGATTTCAGAAGATCGATATACACCACAAACCAATCGTTCTACATAAAAATTTCAAAGGGATTCCTACATTGGTATTTATCTATGAAATATAATCATGCGCACAAATATCTTGTAACCGTGAATGAAGTAGTAAAATCTCTATTTGTTAAGTTGTAGTACAGCTTAATTTAATTTGAGTCAGAGTTTCTTCAGAAACCGTTTTGCATCTAAAAATTGTTCTTAAGGCAAATTTTAGACTGAATAGAATAATAATATAATTTCGTGTAATTCTTAATTAATTTTATAACAGAATTATATTATCAAAATTCTCGTGGTTTGTAATAAAAACGTGAATTTGAATAATGAATTATCCTATAATTCAAGATAATTTATTTGAAAATACGAATAAAAATTTAATGTAAAATTATGCAAATATTGCATGCTGCAATTTACTGATCTGCTTAATATGTCATATTAAACACATAACTCTCAATCACAGATCAAAATATTTAAACGATTTTTATAAAATATTCTTTCACACCGATGTATATATTTTTTTTACATCAAAAATTTAATTTCTATATATTCCGCTTTTCTGTTTAAGTTAATCAATATTCATAAATGCAAAGATTTGTTAAAAGTGTATTTCCATTTGATTCATAAACTAAGAGTTAAATGTTAGAGTAGTTTTAAAATTTATTTGGCTAAAAGCCAGATTCACTTCAGCTTAAACATAACAAATTTCATAAGAAAACAATTTAGCGTGTGACCAGTTTTCAATATTATTATCAATTAAATCACTTTAATTAAATTACATAATATAAAATATAATATAAAAATAAATAAAATAATATTTTGTATCATTCAACAAAATTTATTTTAATTCACCAATTCCATTTCATATTATTTGCATCGTGGTTTTATTTTATAATACTTTTGTCACATAACTGTTATTTCGTTTAATGAATTTCTTTGACGTGTAATACACCAAAAGATCGAATTTCCTGTTCAACAACTGTAGTTGTCATACTAACCTAGCGCAAAACCTTAACGACATCCTAATCATGACCAGAGATTGTGCCTGAGGAATGAATTAGAGAAACGAAGCAATCGAACTGAACCAAGATATTCTGTACATAATGAAATACTATTCATCAAATCACATTTAGGCATTGTTAGAATATCGCTTTATGATTTTTATAAGACTGACCGAGATGCAGTGAAAAAATAATTCTATCGATTTTTCCTTTTTCTGGAAATGTGACTTCGTGGAAGTAAGGTAATCAATATTTTACTAAAATCTGAAAAAAAATCATCAATTTTTCTATTAATTTTGAGATAAATAGTGTAGATTTCTCTACATTAATCGCAAATTTTTTTTAGTACCATACAATAAATTATAATTTTAAAATTAGGAAAATTTTATTATATGTTGTTCTCTTAGGAAAATGACAAATAGGAATAATTCATATATTCATATGTTCTTCATTTTTATTTAAGGTTTATAAAGATACACAACTCATAAACTTTTCATAGACAAAAGGCATTCTATAAATCGTTGGTAAAATTTCCATGATTTTCTCCAGTGACTTAACGGAAGTTCGACCGAGCGCAATTCCTGTACGAAAAAGATAAAAATAGTATGATTCTTTCTGTAACATCACGACTTCCTTGTACGATATAAAATATATGAGTCAAGGTTTCTTTGTATATAATTGTGTGTATCGATAAAGTCATGGTTTTATACCCTTTCTCTTTTTTGTGGAAAGAAACAAAAAACCGAGAAAAGTGACATGAAAAATATACAAGAGAAAGCTAAAACCCCAGAATGTATGAAGATCCGATAAAGACGCATTCTTTTAAGCCCCGTACGAGGGTAACTAGAAGGGGATGGTAGTCGATCAGGGTAAAGGTACTGTAGATGCGATAAACAGTGGCATGTTAACGACGAACATTGAAAGTGGATATCATTTGCAGGTCTTTTGATCATATTAAAGTACACGATGCGCTTATAATGTTTACGGAGATGAATCCTTTCATAAACTTTAAATACTTCATTATAGTTAGTTATTTTTGTTGAAATCTTATTAAAGATAATTAATAGATAACAGTTGAATAATAATTGTACATTAATTCATCTTTTGAAACCACGCGATTAAAAATTATAATTAATTTTCACCTAAATATTTTTGTAATAAAGATGTAAAATTTATGTAATTTCACGTGAAATGATTATGATAGGATAATGATCCGATTTAATTTAATCATTCAAGTTATTCATTATATTTCATCGAAATGTAATTATATTTGTGTTATTTCAACATTTCTACACATCCATTTTAGTGAATTTGTTTATCGGATCTATGGATCAATAATATCAGTTACGCAATATATTTTGACACAGACCTTTTTTTACTGTCCACAAGAATTACAAAACCGCAAACTAAAGGGCTGACAAAAGCTGACTGCGTTTTTTAAATTAAATACGCAAAAAAGTGAAAGTAAAAGGAGTACCGAGAATACAAAAAGAGGGAAACGAGAAAGTCGTGAAGAAGGGTGGATAAAGCATGATCAAGCGAGGTCAACTCTTGTGTCGGAACATACCGCCTCGTCACCTCGCCTTCATTAATTAATTTTTACTAGTTCCTCAAGTTCTGATTTTGAGATATTTTAATCAACAGAATAAAAGTACATTTAATTTCATTTACGTTTCTTAAATAATGTATAATTTATTAGTACTTTAGCACAATACAAAAAAATGTTACAAATTTCAAGTTTGTAACGAAAAATAATTTTGCAAAATAATATACATATAAAATTCACTGTAATTGTTTAACGTATAAATACAATTGTAATAATTTATTTTATAATTTTTATTTGTTATTTTATACTAATTATAAAATGAATTATGTATATCTATATAAATGCATTTTGTAAACAGTGAATCATACGTTGTTTTTTGAAAAAATTCTATTAAAATTGTTATATGAAAAATATTCAAAAGTTTGATTGATCACATGCTCAAAAGCGAAAAATTCGTATTGATATTTGTTCTGTTTTTCGTTATATCAAATATTCACTTCTTTTAAACAACTAATGTTGGAACATATGAAATTTGTATTTTCATGAAATGATTCAATAAAATCGAAATAAAAATACCATATAAAGTTATTAAAACAGACAGATTACACTTTTCACGCAAAATTGAAATTTTGTTTTGATCGTGAAACTGTCAATTCTCATAAGTCCTGAAGATTCACTGCTCATTCTTGCAACACATACATTAATAGATATTGTCAAGTTAAAAGTGTAAACTTTCACATGCAAATAATAACTTCTATACTGATGGTCGAACGTAAAATTATTATAAAAGTATGCAAATGAATATTATAAATGTTTCAGCTAATATAGCTTTTATTTATTGTAGTAAATTTGATATTCATGTGTAGATAAATTCATTTATTTATGGTCTGAAAGAAATCAAAACTGATTAATATTTTATTTCATTATATATATATTCAGAAAAGTTAGTGAATTGTAATTTTAGAATCAATATTCTGAATATTTGTAGTATAATTTATTTGTATAATTAACGTTTCTTTCACATAATGATGTAAAAGTAAACTTCCCCATTGAAGTGTTTAAAAATGTGATATAGCATTTTTATTACGCATTACACTGTTACATTAAAAGATATATTGTTACCAAATGAACAGAAAATATCTTTATAAACGACCTGTTATATTAACAAAAATTGTTTAATACTTTGTTTGAAAACATTTAATCGAGTAACGATTTTGTTTTAAGAAGATTGCTTACTTTTGAATAATTTTTCTATTACAAATAATAGTCTTTATTTATAATTATTGAAAAAGTTTTATTGCCAGTATAAGAGCACTTTCAGAGCAAAAGCAATAATTTATTAATGAATTAATAAAATATTTACGTTATTGCAATTCACTAATAAAAAAATTATAGGAATTTTGCAGTTTCAACGTCCTTTGAAATTTATACATTTGATTAATTATCATTTGCACTCTCAATTACATAAAACAATACCATTAGTTCCTTTGAAATGTAACCCACTTTCAGACTATTGTTTAATCATGTGTTTGGGAACAACAGAAACGAATATATAATTTATTCGATTAAATCGGAACCGAACATGGAAATCATATTTGTCAAGACCGATCGAAAAACATTAAAACTTTCTCGGTCTTGTCGTTCTTTCTATGAAAGAAGTGAAAAAATTGAAATGTTTGTCAGAATTTTTGACACGTATACAATTATATAAAACGACATAACTTGGTGAATCTCTTGTGTACAATTTTGAGAAAAATGTGGTTAGAAAATTTGAAAAGTTTTAACGGATTCAGCAGCTGAAAGATGTTTTTACAAAGAAAAGTAACTAATGATTACAAAGTGGCAACGACTTCAGTTATTTCTCTGGATTTATAACAATTTCAAACTACAACAAAGAAGTCTATTTTTTGCAACATTTACACGTAATTTGATTGATTTGTTTATATTATAAATATCGAGAGTTAAGCTTTATACACTACAGTCTATGTGAGCGATATAATGAAAGTACCATAATTTTAAATTAGTTTACCATCGAATTTATCATATTGTCAAAATATACTTCACAAAAATGTAATCAAACCGCCGTCAACACGATGCAGTAGTAATGAATTACAACCCTTTATTGAATAGCAGAGTATGGTAGCAGTTCAAATAGCTTGTGGGAATAATTAGCAATATAATCACATATGTGTAGCGGGGATCCGAGCATTTCTATAAAACATATGCTATCGTGGACGGAGAATGATCTCACCGGTTTGGAATGCTCATCGAAATCAAATTCTACTGTTTATCTCAGGGAACAATTGTTAAAATGTGTGATTTAATTAGATTGTTAGAGAATACAGTTCATATGAAAAATATTTCAATTGCTTCGGATTATTCTATTTCATAAAAGTCTATTGAACAGTGTAACTATTCTACCCTATGAAAATATTATATCGCTGTTTATTTAATATAGAAAATCTTTGTGTGAATCGTATATATATATGTATGTATGTATGTACATATGTATTAGATGTGATACTAAACCCACGATTCGTAATCGAATTAATACGACCTAATATAAATACAATACATTTGGTATATTTATTACTTTTTTCAATGATAATTAATTCTTATTTATAAAAATTCTATTTCGATCTTAAAAATAATCTTCATTTGTTTCTACGTGTTTCTTCCATAAAAAACCCACAGTTTCCGATCAGACAACTGATGAATTCTATTACGAAAAACGAATGGCGATTTTGCGTTAATAAAACCATTTATAATTTTAACGATTTCTTTTAAGATACGAAAACGTGAATCAGCCAAATGATGTTGGAGTGAGTCAAACAAGGGAAAGTTAGATGGGACAAGGTCTAGCGAATAACCCGCATAAAGGCGAACTTCTCAACCTAGAAGAATATAGAACTTCACTATGTGACGACGTCGCATTATCATGAAGTATCACTTTGCGAATTTTTTTCCAATAAATAGTATATTTTGTTCTATTTCATCACTCAAATGAATCATCTGTTGATATCATTCATTACCAGGTTTTAAAAGTACATAATATAAAACGTAGTCCTACTAAACACAAACAAAACCCCTGTTTCTATGATTATTTGGTTTTTCCGTGAATTTCGAAGATTCCTTAGATCTTACTCAAGATATTCTTTGCTTGGGATTTTCATACAGCTTCCACTTTTTATTGCCTATTGCTATTTTATGTACAAAATATTTACTATTATTTAAACTATATATATAGTATTATTTAAATAATATATATAGTATTACTTAAATAATACCATTTTTGTTTGACTTTGGGAAAGTCAAACAAAAGTTGTATCTTAAGGTTTTTTTTATTCTCATTCCTCAACAGGTGAATTTTTATCTATCAGTTACTTCAA
Organism: Axea sp. ZL-2020; assembly: GCA_022817665.1. Classification (NCBI taxonomy): domain Eukaryota; kingdom Metazoa; phylum Arthropoda; class Insecta; order Hymenoptera; family Scelionidae; genus Axea; species Axea sp. ZL-2020. The sequence continues at coordinate 16,920 of JABFOX010000184.1, forward strand.
TTTTTCAAAGTTAATTTTTTTCACTGCCCCACAGTATTGTTCATCAATCAAATTAAAATGGCCTGAACTAAACTGTGAAAATTACGTTTCGAATGTACTGTAAGAAATACCATTGTCCTCTAAAGCATAATATATCACTTCTGTTTCTTCAGCGACACTTTTTTAAATTCAAAAGTGAACTATATGTAATGTTTAATGTGTTATTTACTGGATGATTTTTTTTAATTGTGCTAGCTGGAGAAGCACATAATAGCTTTCAAAGGTTGGTACGTACGGGGCTTCAAAGGGTTGTAACATTGATAAATTCAAATTAAAATTCCAGTTGATTTTTATTTAGATGCCAAGAACATATTTGTAAACATAATAAAATTACTATGATTGTACGCGTCAATTGTAACTTGGCAACAACTACTTGAACACGTAATATAATTAAACACCGTACAAATAAATTTCAAATGTTTTTGATCTTTAAGCATGTTTTTAAAATTTTCTTCAAGTATATATTTCGTTGTAAATTCAAAGATTTATATCATACGAACACAAATGTTAAATTAAAACAATAAATAATATATAAAACAATCATGATTCATAAGTATAATGAATAAATGAGAGCTGCGTGTAGAATAATATCAATTAATGAATTGCTATTTATTCGTAGCATCTAGTTATGAGATTTAAGGTGTAATTTTCGGACTACAGGACGAGATAACTGAATCTTTGTAATAAAGATTTTTTTTTATTCAACGGACGTATCAGAATTTATAATATAAAATTGTCAGTTGTAAATACTTCTTTTAGATTTGAAATAACTAAAGTATTTTGTAAAAAATGTATAAATAATCTGATTAAATTTTCCTTTACATTTAAAGAAGAAAGGCCAAAACGCAATATGATGTAATTTTTCATTCGTCATATTTCTACGGGTATAATTATTCATTACAGAATAAGGTGGTAGCTTGTTACTTCTTACAGAAATATGTATATATTTCCTGTTGGAGACGTTTTTTTGTTAGCATTTAATAATACGTCTTTAGCAAAAGTAAATTTACATTTCGAAATCCTTTTAAATGATACTTAAATTAATAAATCTAATATAAATGTATAATTTACAATCACAGACATTTTTGAAACAATTGTTTTACATGTAGCGAAATTGCTTTAGTATTAGATTATTTTCTGCTTCAAATATCGGCAAGATCTTTTATGATTACAAGGCAAAATAATTTTAATATTAACGACGAATACGTAAGATTTTTGAACAAATATTGTATTTTAATAGTGTGTTCTTTGAAAGATTAGTCTATAGAAGTACTGCATTTTTTTAAAAAAATGCACAATTTTGTTGAAAGGCATATTAAGTTGAATTTATTGTATATAATTCATGAAAAACACTCAATTACGTTCTAAAACAGGCCTTTTAAAACCTATTTTCTATAAGTGACTTATTGTTATTTAATGAGCAATCTATGTGTATGTAAAACAAATCTGTTTCCCTTAATAAGATTCTTCTTGCCATAAATAATTGTACTTAGAGATTAGTTTGTGAAATTATTATTCAATCAATTAATTAATTAAACGTTTTATTCTTTCGGGGCTAATTTAATAATTTTTGTTACATATATATAATAAAAAATAACCAAAAATTAAATTTTTAGTTATTTCCAAAGTTGTATAATTGGGAAAAAATGTTTGCAGAATAGTTTATAACAAATTCAAAATAAGAATTATTTTCCTGCTTTAAAGAATATAATTCTAAGTAAATATTCAAGATAAATTTCTGTAGCATATATAATGATCATTTAGATTAAAGGAACAGACCTATAAGGTATGATCCCAAGAGCTTTGACTCGCAATTCACAGTATACAAAAGCGTATTGTAATACAGTAGCGTAATCAAACATTAGATAATTGTAATCCCTTTACAAACCGATCTGACCAAGGAGCAATCGGGTGGATTTGCCGTTGGGTGCGGTTGTACTCACAACTGGAACCATAGCACTAAGAACTTAATTGACAGTTGGACAGGTTCGAGTTGTTGGCTAATAAAACATCAGAATTCGTACACAATAATGTTTTGCTAAATACAATATAAAATAGTACCAAGGGTACCCCATGTACTCGATCTGATGGTGCAGTAAATTTAGTAATTTAAACAATAATTGCTGATCCACTACATAAGAAAGCATGTTTACCTTTGCGCAGAATTATGTTTCAGAAACAATATTAATCCTTCAATACTAAAATAAAAACGCTTGACATGAACATTTTTTAACGACAAAGGCACCTGGTCTTTGTGTCTCAATTTTTAACAGAACATTTTTTCAGCGTAAAGCCAGTTTCCTCAATTTGTGGATTACTTAGATGAAGCACTTCAGATGACATGATCGTTTATGTGACTAACGAATTTACGCCAAGTATATAAGTATTAGTGAAGCACCAGTGTTTGTAAGGGATTCATTAGCATGCAAAAGCGTATATATGCTTAAAAGAAACGTGCTTGACACGATTGATGTGATTTTAAATTTTCAAACATCGAAGAAAAACCTGAATAAAATAGCACGATAGAATTCTTTTTCACTCGAAAGTAATTTTATTTTCGAACAGAAATGTGAGTTCCAAAAAACAAACTAAATCCACTATCTAAGGCCTCAAAAGTCGTGTCTACCACAGAAATCTAACTTCTGAATCCAAATTACTTTCGACCTTGAATCCATTTGGTATATCAAATTGAAAAAAAAAATAAGATAGAAACGTAATTTACAACGAAAATAACATTTATTTCGAACAGAAATAGAAGTTCTAAAAAACAAGCAAAATCGACTATTCAAGGCCTAAAAAGTCGTTTCTGACCCAAAAATGTGA
>JABFOX010000185.1:0-19767 GCA_022817665.1 Axea sp. ZL-2020
AATAAAGAATAAAAAAAACGTTAAAGTATAATTTTTTCGTATATTATAAGTTTATGAAGAATTTATCTTTTTTATTTTGTATGTTAAAAAGTAAGAAATAATTTTCATGAACAATCAAAATTAGATTTAAAATAAGGAAAAGACAATTGACATTTTTAACTCAGATTTTGATTGATAAAAAAATGAAAATTTATAAAATAATTTCGTATCTCGTGATTGTATTGACCTTTTCCTTACGAGCGCTGACTATAGTCTGCATTCAAGCAATGATCTGTGTATATGAATGCCAACTATAGTCAGTATTTAAGCGACAACCTATGCAAATAAATGTGAATATGCATAAAATGTACTTATTTTCATGTTTCTTATATAATACGACGAAACAGTTGTTATGTAACATCTTTATTATTTAAAAAATGTACATACAAGAGAATGCTAAAGTAGAGTTGAAAGACCCTTCGGTGCGAATACCGAAGACTACTGATGTACAATGGGCATACTTTTCGGTGTGGTACCACGTTCAGTGGCATTACTACGGTAGATCAGACTGCCGTAAGGAAAAGGTTCAAAAAACTAATTGATCAATTAAACACTTTTTAAAACAATTTTAATTAATTAATTATTAATAAGTATAAATTATAAAATGCAATTTTGCGTAGCAAATTTTGTTTGTAATTATCAGATATATTGTATTCAGAGAAAGTAATCACTGTGTTTAGTGATTGAATATTTATGTAATTTTTGTTAATTTATAAATATAATTATTTGCATGCATGAAAAAAGTCAATGTTAAATGAATTATACAAAATAACGGATTCATCTGTCTTAGAAACTGAGGTTACTTCGCACAGTCGTTTCATATCGTTACGTTACACGTCATGTACTAGTCCCACTGGTGATTTGTGGCCTATTCCCAAACGGTACTCCACATCGACTGTTGCGCCTTTAAAACTTGATGAGATACAGAATGAGCAAACAGTCAGAACGGTTAGTTTATAACAAGCAACTCTAATGGAAGGAACTTTTATTAGACTATAAGCGAGCGACTCTCGTTCTGCGTGAATTATGATTTTCATTTCTCTTAATTTCTTTATTTAGTTTGATTTAATTTAATCTTACTTTTAAATGTATGTTTTCTTTTATTCAATTTCGCTTCAACGGATAATAGTACATAAAAATAATAGCTTGAGGAACTCGTAATTATACTTTGTGATTTCACACGTTAACTGTCTTGTTAAACTTTACGAAAAAATGAATTTGTCTTTTTGGTCATTCAACTATTTATTCGTGTAAAATTAATGAATGCACGCATAATTTGGTTTATATCTATGAGAGAGAAGAAGAGTTAATTTTGTCAATTCTTTAAAAGTGGATTTTCGAAGAAAGGAGTTGATCCTTTATAATGAATAAGTTGAATAAAATGCATGTAAGAAATATCACAAATTAAACCAATCTATTATTTTGACAAGAAAGTACATGTTAAACCATACTGAATTACAGTATGAATTCTTTTTACAGAATGATGATAACGATGTAATCTTAATTTCTAACACCGATCACCTTGAACGTTTTATAAATTTTCAAAACTTTTTTTGTTTTTGTGGAGGTGGAAATAACATACCAGTTTATGTAACGATCTTCACTGTTCTCCTGAAGACTGGCGAATCCTACGTTGTTATTCGAATCTCATTTAATAACTTTCCTTTTTACACTTTAGCCTTCCATAGGCGATATTATTCAATAACGTCCTCTAAAGCACGAATGTGATAATCTGCGACCTTGTGTTTGTCTTTAGTTTGGAAGAACCTATAATTCCAGCATCGGAAATAGAGTAGATAGATATTTTGGTGGTTGTTGTATTGCTCTTCGGCATAATTTAAGAATTGAAAATTTTACTTTCTGTAGTGAAATGTCAAAAATATTGTTCCACAGAACCAAATTCCAAAAAAATAAGATAACAGTCATCAATTAGAGGGTTAAAAAATAATATATAAATTGAACAAGAGTTATATTTGGATACTCAGATCACTTATGATCAATGATGTTTAACTTTGACTACTTTGATTCGGTCGTCGGAACTTAGTGGATAACGGACAACTTTGCTTATTGGTCAACAAGCGGGAGATGCATTGGATAAATGTAGAAAAACAAGGTTATTTGGTTTAGAAGTTCGACCTGTTCACTGACCATTTAGGTCGTACTTGAATTAAAGTTCAAGCAATCTTATGTCTATTTGTCCAAAAATTAATTTTGTTATTATCAGTCATCTTACTCAAGAACTAGGTGTTTCCTTTGGAAAATCGGAATGAGGCGTTGATTAAATGGTGCATTCGATCAGGAAGTTAACAACTGGCAGAGTGTCTACATTTTCGAGATCATTACTTAACACACAGATAGGTCTTAAGTTGCAACAAACTTCAATCCTGTAAAATAATGTGTGCATTTAATTTATTTAAGTTCTTTCTCTAATGCAATGGATATTATAAACTTGAAGTGAATTATCCAACTTCTTTGTGTCAGATCACGAAGAGAAATTGAGTGAAATTTCATCATAACGTGAGAAGTGATTATATATGTTGGTAGTATTACAGAGGTTTTTCTTTATTAGTTAAGACAGACCTCGCGATTCAGCCCCCAAGACATCCATATTTAAAAATGGACTCAAAGTCAACAATGAAGACTGCCAATCAAGTGGTTGTCTACCTTTAATTTGACTAATTTCGTTGGCGCAAAAGAGAGATTATGAACGCCGAATAACGACTACTTCAGCTCATGCAATTTCTTTTGTCTGTAAATGACCGATAGTTTGCATGCTACCGTTATGATGCGTTTAAAATATAAAATGAACGTGTATAACTAAAAACTCTCAGCAGTCTTGACCAAAGGAGAGTTTTTATCTTAAATATAAAAATATTATTTTTAAAGGTATAGCTTCTGAAGTACGTATTCGACTTAAAATGAATTTAGTCTGAATGAAGCAGTCTTGTAGTATAGGAAAATCAGTGCGATTAGAAAAAATTTTTTCTCAGCTTCGTTTAAAAACCTTATTTAATTCTTGAACAAATAAATGAAACTCAAGCGGATCCTAATTTTAAACATTCACTAGAAGAACTTTTAATGAATCCAATACCACTGAATACATTTCTTTTAAAGTATTCAAGGCTTTGAGGCAATCAACATTTTGTGTTGAAAATGACATTCAATTGCTTTCCAAGAAAAGATTATTGGTTGAAGTGAACAAATCAACTACATTTCTTGCTCATTATCTAAACAAGATTTTAGATATTGCAATTTTGTCTCGTTTAATGGAAAAGTATTATGAATACTAAACAACAAATGCTTTCGAAAGTAATTCAATGAGTATAATCACAAGAAAAAGTTAAGTTTTTGGCAATTTAATGTATTTCGAACGAACTATGCGCCGGTGAACTTACTATTACGCACACTACTGAAAGTTGAATAGTTTCCAATTTATCCGACAAGACGGATTCACCTTTATTGTAACACTATCTCTAGTTCATATAATTTTTCACAAAATATGATTTCAGATGATCTGATTCAGTAGAATTTGTAGTTATTTAAATTGAAACTTTTGTATCTTTGATCACAAATTACTGAGTGTTTGTAATTTGTTTTTTAAATAACTCGTAGTTAAATTGAGAATTATTAAAATAAATTTCATGTGTTTTCGTATTTACTTACAAACATAAACTTTAGAACTTATACATCGAAAAATTAAATTAATTCCTTCAATCTGAGCTATATTACTAACTTCAGACATTTTCAGTTATTCTAAACTAACTAAAGAAGAAAACAAACAAACACTACACAAAATGCCGAAGACTCAGCCAACATCCGAAATGCTGTTACAAATATCTGAAATTGCAGTAAAAAATAAACAAATAAATAAATACAAGTAATTTTGCTGGTTATTTGAACTTTTTTTTTTAAAGAAACTACATATGTGAATCTGACCACCAGTGAACTTGCCTTTATTTATTATTTTTATTGCAATTTCAAACAATCTGTTTTTTATAATGAAAAAAATAAATAAATAAATATTCAATAGCTTTACGCTTGGTTCTTCATTTTCAAAAGATGAATGAATTAATAAATTTGCATGATAGTTAAAATAGATGTTAAATGATATTGTAATACAAATTGGTCAAAATAAAAAGTTGAACATGTTTTAAAAATAAGGTGTTATTTTTAATAAAACCCCCTTTTAAAATTGTGCATATTTCACAAATAGTTAACACTAATATATTATAGAGAAATAATTTAATATATTATATTATTATAAATTTAATAAAATTTAAATTACGATTTAAAATAATACAAATGAATAAATGTTAAATTACAATATTTTTATAAAAGAATTTATTACATTTAAACAAACACGTCATAAAAAATTCTTAACTATATCTTTATTGCAATTAAATTATCTTACATCAATTCAAACTATTTCATTTATATATTTATAAATATACTTTTTATAAATGAAATCATTTTTTATCGTCACGTGAAACTTTGTATATATTAATTTTTTTAATACAATTGTGACTTCAATTTAAATATAAATAAATTTTGATATAAATGTGCCAATTTTACGATGTAAAATTGTAAAAAATCTGTCACTGTAAAAATAAATGAAACTGAAAAACTTTTTTCGATGCTTAATTCTGTGTAAAACAAAGTAACTGTCAAAAATATTGAATGTTACTTTTTATAGAAATAGAAAATGTTATTGATGTTTTCTGAGTACAAAAGTGAATTGGCTGCACATTCGTCACAATTGTTGATTGAAATGAGATTTAATGCGACAAAATTTGCAAATCCGTTAAAACGAAAATGATGAAATGTAAATCCACTAAAATGAGAATCTAGAGAATTCAGTGTTTAGTTGTTTGTTTGTTTTTTTTTCTCATGAACTATGAATGCATTAGATTCTGATTTAATGAAATGTTTGTACGCATTTCAATATTATCTTCTTTTTACTGATTAGCATGTTAAATTTGTGTCGTATCCCGTTTCAATGAATTGTGAAGTGACAGTCGAATGACTAGTCTTTTTGTAAGGCTTTTATGAGGAGAGATCAATTGCGGTATTGATCATTTTCGAACTTGCAACGCATTTGAGAGCCAGTCCATCGCTTGATCCAGACCTTCGCCTTTTTTTGCTGAGGTTTTGAAGATTTGGAATGTTCTGTTTTTAAGCGCATCCAAACCCAATGCTTGGTGTACTTCAGCCACGCTTAAACAGCCAGCCATATCCTGTTTGTTTGCAAGTACTACTAATATTGCATTTTGCAGTTCATCCTCCTATGAAAATTAAAAGCTTTATTAAATTGAAATTAGCTCAAAGATCATTTATATTATTTATTTTAAATACCAAAATTATAAAATAAATCTTTAAAAAATGAAAGATGATAAATTTTTTAATGACCAGAAAAATATTTTTTTATTATAAATAATAAATAAAATTTTCAAAAATATTTATTTAAATGATACATAATTATACAGATTATACATTTCAAATGCAACAACTACAATGGAAACTCCAATTATATAATGTTATACTCGTTTAATCTATATTTAGTATACAGCATAATTTCATTTAATATTCAAACAAATATTTGTTACTTTTATACTTAACTATATAGCAAAATAGTTTTTATTTGCATAAAGAAAATTAAATAAAATTGTATAAATTATTAAATAAAAATTAATAAAAAAATTATTTATTTAAAACTGAATTAATTTTGTTTACATAATATGTTATGAAAAATTAAAATTGTTTTACTCTTTGTTTTTTTGTTACTTACTCTTAACATATGTAATAATTCTTCTTTAGATATACCTATCCTATCTTTATCAGCAGAATCAACTACATATATTATAGCATCTGTATTGGAGTAGTAACATCTCCAGTATGGTCTGAAATAAAAGAATTTTTATACGTTATAACAATTGCATAATTAAATAACACTGTAAGTAAAAAAATACAGATATTTTATTTTATGAAAATAGAATAAACTATAACGATTTATATCATGCAATTATTGATTGTTTTATACAGAAATAATTTTATAATGAATACCTTATACTCGTTTGTCCACCTAAATCCCAAACTTGGAACTTTAAATTTTTATATGTCACCTGCTCTACATTAAATCCAATTGTTGGTATTGTAGTAACTACTTCGCCAACTTGTAATCTATAAATGTGCATATAATTGTTATTTAACAAAGTACCGAGATATTTTATGGAACAAAAAAATAAAAATAATACTACGTTTATTATAGAATATATATAGAATAGATATCTATAAACATAGATATATTTTATTTTCTTTTACTTTGTTCAATATATACAACAATTTGCATATTTTTTCATTGTACAAAATAAAATGCATATGGCAATACACAAAAGTATAATTAAATAAATAAGATAATAGTAATTTAAAATGAAAATATAGCAAAATATTTTAAAGATAATGTTATCACGTATGTATTTAAGGTTATGTTTTATTAAAAATGAATATCTTTTAAATAAATATTAATTAGGAATAAATAAAATAATGCAAAGCATCTGCCAAGTTAATAAAATAGCTTGTCAGTGTGTAAAAAAGCATAATCACGAATGAAATAATTCACCTATACAAAATAGTCGTTTTTCCGGCACCATCCAGACCGAGGATCAAAATACGTATTTCCCGACTGCCTAGCAGGTTGCGAAAATAACTGAGTATGCCACCTAAAAATAATAATGATTAACCGAGTGTCAAAATACAACTGCCACGAAATGGAACAAATGAGGCACAACAACCTGTCAAGCGTAAAACATTTGTCGTGGTTCGGTTTGCGCGCGTTTGACTTTTGTCAACAATTTATACAACTTACCCATTTTATTTACAAATCATACAATCCGTAAAATTTGTTTGCAAGTCGCAATTTCAGCGACTACAATTTTTGTTTAACAAGTTGTATGATAAGGTTTAACACAAATTTTTAGCGACACATCACACTTGTCAGTACAACACGACTGAAAATTACAGGTTTGTCAGTTCGTGCATTCTATCACTTTAATGCGTGCGACTTATTTTGAATTTTCGCGGTGAATTTAAAAATCAGTTTCTCAAGATCCTAGATTATTTTCAATAATTGAAAACTTATAATAAATAAGTTAAATAGTGTGTAATTATTAATGAAAATGTCACTGGAGTACGTTCATAAGAGCATTTCAAAAATAACATAAAAAAAGTTGTTAGATTTTCGTAATATTTTTCTGAAAATATCACTAGACACGCGTAGAAAAGTATTGTAATAAGAAATTGTCTAAGAAAAAGTTTGTTTTTACTTATATTTTTGTTACAATTCTATTAAAATGTGACGATAAAAGAATTTCAGTAAGGATCAAATAATTAAAATTAAATTTCTATTTATTATATTTTAAAAAACGACGGACAATCTTTCCGAGCAGTTTGGTTTGAATCACTGTGGATAACACATAAATGCTGATATCCTTGCTACATTATGTATTATATATATAAATATATACATATATGTATAGCTTGGTACAGCTATTTGAACTAAATTGGTGTCAAAATATTGTATTTTAAAATATTTGTGAATTAATAAGAAATACAATGTTTGATGTCCAAAAAGAGTCAAAAATATTTAATCCAAACGGATTTAACGGCAAACGCAGAAAACAGAAAAAAATAATAACATTCGATGAAGAAAAAAGAAGGTAAATAATAAAGCACATTGTTAAACATAACCTTAAAATATGTGTTTTTAAACCATAATTATTTTTTAGAGAGTTTTTGACTGGCTTTCATAAACGAAAACTTGAAAGAAGAGAAAAGGCCAAAAGAAAATTAGAGGAAGAATTAAAAGAAGAAAAGAAAAGGTTAAAGCAAGAGGTAATTTTTTAAATTTAATTTAAAACTTCAACTAACTTTATTTTTGCACGGCTTATGAGTCAAAGGTCTAATAATTTATTAACAAATTTACTTTTTTCAATATTTTATAAAAATAGGTCATATTTTTATTATTTATATATATATATAATTAAAATTCTAAAACGTAAATTGTGAAATGGTTACAGATACACTTTGAATAAAAATATGCTATATAAAATTAAATTGAACACTTAATGATATTTAAATTGAAATATATTGCAATAAATTATAAATCAGCAATGTATTGGAGATGTTTATATATTTTAATTATAAGAAATTAAAATCAATTGAAACCTTATAATTGAATACAATTTAATTTAGGAAGTGTCTAAAGAGACAAAAACTTACTACACATTTAAAAAAATTTTAGCAAACACATTGCCAAAACTTCTAGATTTAAACTTAAAATAAATAACACTTAATCCTAATCTTTCAAAATAATAAAACAAAACTGTTTAGTATTATTTAAAGAAAATATGGTGAATAAAAAAGATTATCTACAGAATATTTGTTCAATATAAAAATTGTATTAAAATTTTACTCTTATATTATTTACGACTTGATAAAAAATCATACCCTTTTCTAACATTATATACAATAATTGCTTTAATTAAAATATATAATAATTAAACCTGTAAAATGAGTTAAATTATTTTGCTATATTGATATTGACAAATGAATGCTTTTAGGCACATGAAAGATACAAAAAATTATTGTATAAAAGACCTCCGATAGAAATTGAAGAAATCTTAAAAGAAAATGAGTTTGAAACAAAAAACCATAAAGTAAGTATTTTACAGCTTGATGTTGCAAAATTAAATAAAAATCATATTGGACAAAATAAAATAAATTATAGTGAATCAGAAAATGAAGAAAAGTGCGATGAAAATGTGTCAAGCAGTGATAATGAAAGTGAAATATCTGGTTTTGAAATAATATCAAAGGAAAAAAAGAATACAAAAGAACAAATACCTATAACAAATTTAGAAAATCATGTTCTTGGATCAAAGAAAGAACTTAAGAAAACATTAAAAGCTGCTGCTCTTAAAGAGTTGTATAAAAGCAAAGCATTTAAACAGAAAAAACTATTAGAAAAACAAAAAAATAAAAAATTATCAAAGATAGAAAAAATGAGAAAAAGCAAAATGAATAAAAAAGGCAAAGGAAAGAAGGGCAAAGCTAAAAGAAAATAAAATGATCAGTCTTTGCACGCACATGTAAATATATAAAGTTTTAATAAAATGTAATTATTTTGTGAAATATAAAAACAGTATGAAAATGTAATCCTACACTCATTAATTGTGAACTTATAAAATAAAAGCAAATGAAGCATTTATAATAAATATATTTTATTAACAATATTTTATTATCCACTAAAAATTACTATAAATGTTTTAATTACAACTTTATTAATAATGACAATGTTGTGTGTAAGTAAACATCATAATTATAAACTTTATATAGCATAAGAAAAACACTACTATTTTTATTTTGTTTGTATATACTTTTGTTACACTTTATTATCAACACATTCACATTTGATGTGGTCCACTGCATGTATAATTTCATGATGTCTATCACGTTGTCGATCAATTAAATGTTTAACCATAAACACTAAACTAACATTCCTAACTTCAATTGGTGCACACACTTGATGAGCTTCTTGACAACAGCCTGAATCTGCACACCGTGCAAGAACTGTGGATGGAGGATAAAACATCTCATCTGAATTTGGACCAATTAAGAGTAAATCTTTTATTGGAACTGCGCGTAATTGTGGTTTGGAACACGGAAACTCATGTACCCTTTCCACGTTATTCAAGTAACTACTATCCCTATAAAAAATTCATTTTTAATGTTTTAAATATATTTTATGAATTTAACATTTAATTAAACAAGTTATAATTATATTTTTATAACTGATTAGTTTCAGTAATTGAAAAATAATTGTTATTTTAAAAATATTCGATATTGCATTTTATTTTAATTATTTATTCATTATTATTTTAAGTAATTTGCAAATTATTAATTCATTATTAAAGTCGTCTCAAAGTCTTGAATAACTTAAATTCTATAAATAGTATATTCATACCTAACTTACCTATGATGTCGACAAAAAATAATTTTCACTAAAAGAATTATCAAGTAACCTCTGACAATCATTTTGCAGTGTAAAATATATAAATTGTATTGAAAAATCACAAATATATGAAATGCAAACGACTAAAATCTGAACAGCTTTTGTTCTCGCAAAGTGTATTATATCTGCGAACTGTCATCATCAGTGTAACATCCCCTCTCTTTGTCATCGTCTTCTGCTTTGATCTCGACTCCTTTTTATGTTACTTCTTTGCGCTTTTTGTCTCTTTTTTTCCAATTCAGATTTGATTACCATCTTTGTCTTCTTTCTTGGTACACTGAAATTACAGTTGAACAAATGCTTCTAGGAATTATTACAATAACCATAATTATACAGACCAACCTCATCTTTACTTTTACAAATTTTCATTGTTTTGCGCTACTTTTCAAAAATTAATTAAACAAGAAAATATATAGAAAATTAAAATAATTTTTACTCTGAAATTACTGTACTAAAAAATTGAAAAGGAAAATTACTCATATTGAATAATAGAGAATAAAAGAATTTGATATCAACACGGAATAATTTATTTAGATCTCATAAGAGTTACATTTTTCAATTTACATGCCAAATATAATTGTTGAAAGTAAATATAAATGTTCTTTACAATAAAAACTTTCATAAGTATTTCTTTTATTTCTTAAATTTCAAACTTATGAGAGATTTTACTGTAAAACAACAGTCTCAGTTTCAAGAATGAACAAAGAAATATAAAACTAAACGAGATCTCTAATAATTTATTGAACAAGTAAAATACGATTTCAGATTCTAGGTGTAAAATAGATTTTAGACGTTACTTTGGCATAACGACACTGTAGTGGTTCGATTTGTTTGTCCGATTTTGATCTCGAATCAACCCGTAATCGAAGCAGATTTATTGTCAGACATAAGGCACGCGTAGTTATAGAATTGAAGATAGTTTATATATGAAACTGAAACGCTTCTTGGAAATGATCTCAAATCAGTGTTCATTTATTTTATAAAATAATTTTTGTACTAAAATAATATTTAAAAAGTAGTTTAGCATCTACATATTTTAAACAACTTTTCTAATAGATACAGTACAACTGAATATAACTGTAGATAAAAAATAGACATAGAATAAAATTATTTGTTTTCTACAGTTAAACAAAATCCGAGGTCCTAAAATCTGACTTTTAAGTACAATGTTTGTAAAGTATTTATAAATACTGATAAATATATAATCAGTCGGAAAGGTATTTACAATATTTTAATGTTAATAATAAATAAGTACGCTTAAATGTCTGAAACGATTTTCAAATAATAATATATCTTAAAAACTAGTACAATATAATCAGTACAGTTTTATAAATTAACAAAAATTATTATTACAGATTTGTGATTTGTAACATTTCACTCATACTTTACAATTTGTACTCTTACTAGGTACACAAGATAAATTACTAATCTAGACACAAACGCAACATATTTCACAACCAATGATTACGATAGTATATACAATATATTAGATTCATTAAGTCAAATTATTGTCTAAGATAGTTATAAATTTGCATATCTTTCATCGCTCTCAATGAAAGATAAGTATGAAATAATGTTATAAATTAATTAGAACATTCCTGTACTTCAATATAGTATTTAGAACATTTGAAAATATTAATTCGTACTTAAAATTAATCATCAAAAACAGAACAAAAATGTACGAATGATGTTATAAAATTAAGTAAATAGTTTATTGCTATTCAAACTATAAGTTACAGCCCCACATGTATAATTTTTAATATAAAAACGATAAAAAATATATCGATGATTATTTAAAAAAAATACTATTACGATAAAATATTTATTTATTGAATAACGATGTTCGAATTAGTTCTCGTCGGAAGATTATTTCGATTACGGGTTAAATATGCCCCGTTGGTAATTCTTGTACAAATTCTTTTATACGAATTGACTTGAAGAGGAAATTAGTTTCAGAATAAAATACATTCAACAGCTGTACTTAGAACTACAGAGATCATTAAACATTTAAACTTCATTTGAAGTAAATATAATTTTATAGAGAAATTTCCGATAAGAACGCTCTTTTTTTTAAATTGAAGTAACAATCTAGATATTTAAAAACCAAATTACATTTCGTCACAGTTAATAGTTCACAAGCAAAACAAACTATGAAAACATAGTTGAAGAATACTCTCAAGTGAAATGATAAAATTCTATTGCAATACGAGTTTCTCATCAACATTGACATTTGAACATTGACTTCTAATTTCCATTTTTGTGGACAAACGACCGTAATTATTTTTTAATTTGCATTCTTTAAGGTAATGGTGGCTGATCTCCAGGCGAGTTTTCTGGTACTTTTACTTCGACCTCATTCTTTGAAACACTATTTTCCTTTGAGTTATTTTCAGTTTCTTTGTTTTTGATCGCGCAATCTTTTAAATAATTGACTATCTGTTCATGACCGCTGGTCTGGGCTATGTCAACCGGACAGTTTCCCCTCCTAAAAAAAATAATTTTTGTTTAAAATCAAAATTAAAATACAACTATATTAATATTAAAGAGTATCGATTTCAATTTATTATATTATTTCCAATATATTTAATTCATTGCAAAATAGTGTAATGATGGACAGTATCTACATTAATTTCAGTAAAGCATAATATGATTCAATGAATCATATTATTTGAAAAACTAAAATCATGGATCTTACAAACCATTGTATCAAGATTTAATATTAATTTTTAATGCTTTTGTTTGTTTGTTTGCTTTTCGTTCATAACAATTACCTGTCTTTTGGATTATGTGGAACTCCACACTGTTCGATGAGAAATTTCACACACTCAAGATGACCGCCACTTGCCGCCATGTGTAAGGCTGTACGACCTTTGTAATCTGCTAATGCCATGTCCATGCCACAATTCCTGCGTCTACAACAAAAGTTATTGGGAATTAATACCTTCTTTAATGAAACGAAGAAATAAATGTTTGTTAAGTATTAGAGTTTACATATTTGAATTACCTTTTTATATCATTCACATCTCCAGTTAATGAACTAAACAATAATTTAACAATCGTAACATCTTTAGTTTCATATTTATGTGTTCTGGGGTCTTTTTTATTCGTCGCATGTTTTAAATTATCGTATCTTAAAAAGTAAAATACAAAATTAATTATTATGTTCTATATTATTTTAATTTATTGCTTTATATTATTTTTTGTAAATATGAATACAGTATTAATAAATTTGATATACCTATGAAAATTAAATTCACTAACAAGTTCCTGACAAAACTGAACACCTCTGCATGAGTTACCAAGAGGATCTAACGGGGGAGACCATGTACATACTCCCATTACATTTGGAATTACAAGTATTAAGCATCCAGATACTCCTGATTTTGCTGGGATCCCTACCTATTTGTCAATTAAGTACAAATTTAAGAAATTTGATGTGAATGATGGCGATGCAAATATTTATAAATGTATTAAAAATTATGATAAATAGGCAAATACTTAAAACATAAATAATATATAAATCGAATATAAAAAAAATATTAAAAGAGAGAGATATATTTTTATTTCCTTCATAACAAAATAATTTACAAATTAATAATTTGTTTTAACAATTGCAAAACAATTAGTTTTTTATTTAGTTTTTAATGTGAAACCCTAAAATAACAAATTGTGACAGTCACAGTATCTTAAATGTTAATGAAATATTAAAATGCTTTTAGTACCTTAAACGCAAACTGACCACTATAGTCATACATTCCACAACTGTGCATGAGACTCAACACATCACGAACACTTTCAGGTTTCAAAACTTTTTCTTCTGTTAATGGACAAATACCGCCATTAGCCAAAGTTGCCGCCATTACTGCCATTGTTTCACAATTAGCTTCCATAGAACAACACTATTTTAAAAATAAAATATAATTAATTTAATGTGATTAAAACAAATGTTACAATGTATGGTAAAATTATTTTATCATACAAATATGAATTAATGGTTACTTCATTAATTGTAAAATTCTAATTAATTTTATTTTTACAATTTCATTAATATTCTAATGAATTTGATTAAATAAAAAAATACTCATATAGCATTTTTAAATATAACATACCTGGAAATAAAAGTCCATTATCTCTCGAAGATTTGTTTTTTCTGGATAACATTTATATTCTCTCATGAAAAATCCCAATGCATAATTGCGGTCAGCAGCTTCTCTTTCAGAAAGAAAAACAGCGTTGTTGAAGCCTAGATTTTCACTGCCAGCTAGTCTTTTGAAGTAATTCATCGTGAAATCGAATTTCTCTGCAAGAGTCATCTCAGGTTTGATGAGAGTTTTCAAAAGAGAGCATACTAAGATAGCTCCAGCATTGATCATTGGATTATGGGGCTTTTCTGAAAATATTATACAATAATTAATTTTATTTTCTTGTAATATTCATTTTAATACAAAATACATTATTGTTATTATTATTATTTAAAAAAATAATTAACAGTTATTTGTATTTCATTATAATTTATGTACAATTATACATTTATTGTAAATAAATTAAACTTGTTAGGATTGCTTTTGAAGCCATTGATATGTAAATGAGCATTTATATTTACATTTTGATTTAATAAAGTTAATATGATAAAACTGAATATGAAAGTGAATATGTATTAAAACTAATACATCTTTTATAATAATGATATTTCATACTGTTGTAATCTAGGACGAGTTCGTTAAAATTACGTCCAGATGGTTCATGACCCACGTACTGGTGAACAGTTTCTTGACCAAGTTCTTCCAGCGCAATTGCGTATGTCAAAGGTTTGCTACAACTTTGAAGTGTGAAAGGTATAGTAGTGTCACCGATACTAAATTGTTGACCATCAACACTGCAAACGGAGACACCCCAGTAGTCCGGACTCATCCGTGCTAACTGCGGGATATAAGATGCAACTTTGCCTTCAGTGTTCGATTTACATTTCCAATAGAAATCCTCGATGTGCTTTGTAAAATCTGGCCAGTCAGGGATGACAAACTGGCTCTTAAAAGACCGCGATATCAGGTCTATGTTTGGAGTTATTATTCTGTATAAAATTGTACAGATTTTACAAAAGGGTGTCAATAATAATTGCTTTAACGATGCGCATTCAATCTGAATTCATTTATATTTTTAAATAGTTAACTAATATTTTATTGTGATTTGATACATCTTATATGATTAAGTAAAACTCATATCACAACAATAATGAATAATTATTGATAATAATCATACTTTTTGAACTGATCCTTAGTTAACTTTTGTGTTTCTGGAGATATTCCTTCGTGACCACCAGATTTGAAGTGTTCTTGTTTCAAATTATCAGTCATTTCCTGTAATCTTGGGTCATTCTTCTTTATGCCAGATGTTCTCAGATCCTGTATAATTTAAGATATATATATAATAATAAATGATTTCTGAACAACATAAATACAAGCTTTGTTCAAAAATCAGCAATTAAAATGATATTCTTTACTTTAAATATTTTTAACTGTTATACTATTATAAAACTGAAGAACTACTCCAGCATACTTACTGCAAGAAATTTCCCAATAGGCAACAATTCTGTTTCCTTATTTTTGTATGTATCGAACAGGTGATCGATATAGGCATTAGTCGCTTCATCTGGATCTTTTGTGCTGTAAAACAATTTACATTATATATCGCTCGTATTCGTCAATCATTTATACCGTTAATCTAAAAAAATTAATTAGAACATTGAAGAAACATTAGTTAATGTTATTTAAATAATTGGACACAAATAATGTTATAGAATTATATAAATATATGTGTGTTAAAAAAATGTTTTATACTAATTTGTATCACAATTGTTAATACAACCATTTCACATAAATATCAATTATGTTGAAACTGGACAAATGTTCTACAATATTTTTAATTTTTCACTCATTTTTGCGATTAAAATATTCAGTCATAATATTTTTATTCTAAAATATTCATTAATTATATTGTTATAAAATATATCTTTAATATGCTTTTCATTATTTATATTATTTCAAATTTTAATATCAAATCACTAAAAAAAGTAATTATTTTAGAAATTTAGTATAAATTAAAATATTTACTATTATACTATTAATTTTTTATATTATTTCAATTTACTATAAAAGAAATATATCTTAAAGCAATTTAAAACTTTCTCTAAGAATAATACAAACTTATTGATATTATTTTTAGTTCTCATTTATTCGAGAACAATTCCAACCTTTAATTAGAAAGATTGGAATCTATTAATATAAATTATATAATTCAATTTAAATACCATTCCAAGAATGGCACTTAATGAAACAAAGCACATAAAACTCAGCATTTAAAGAAATTTGTAATAAAAATATATGCAATTTTGTTAATAAATACAATTACTGTAATTATCATCCAAACAACTTTGATGATAATTACATTTTTTAATAATCAGTCTATTACAGCTACTAAAAGCCTTTGCAGAACATCGTACTCACTACATATCATTGATGTCATGAATACAGCTGTAATTTCTGTAAATAACGCAAATTTTTTTATTAGAGCACCTACATTATACAACGATTGAACAAATAACATCATATAAGTTTTGTGCAAATATAATTTTACAAATTTTATTTCATCAAAAACATTCTTTTATATACATTTTTAAATTTATTATTTATCAATTGATTAACGAAGATTCATTTTTAATTTGATTGTAGTATAACAATTAATGGTGTGCACATAATAAAATTACTATTTTTTTAAATATAAAAAAAACGCTTTTACAAATATAAAAAAATTTAATTATGGCTTTTTACAAAATGTGATTTAACACATAGTTTACATCTATGAAATATTTATATAAAATTGCAACATCTATTTTATATGAAAAACAAAGAAAAGTACTTTGCTACAAAATATGTTTTTTTCAATGAAATTTAATTTCACATTATAGTTTTTACAGTTTATCTAAAAAAATCAAATTTGTTCATAGACATTACCTGTTAATTAATATTTGGACGGCATGTCTTGTAATAGTTTCATATTCAAATCCATAGTATCTAGAAAGCCATTCATCATAAAGTTTTGGAACACTTCTCCATGACTGTCAACAAATACCATTATTTTAAAATAAAATAATACTGATGTAATGCTTAATGTTGATTGATTCTCATTAATACATTTTATACAATTTCTAGTAATTTACAAAGAAAATAAACTAACAATGTACAGTTTTCATAAATTTGATCCAAACAACCTCCGTTTTCTTCTACAAAGCTCTTTCTTACAAAAAGAAATTATTTCAATAAAAATGTAATTTTCGAATAATTGAAATTATTTGATATATAAAATATAATTGTCAATATAAATATTATTTATAAGTAATTTATATTTATATTTCACCATGTTTTCTTTTTCTTTTAACTTTTCAAAAGCCATGAAGTTCAAGCCAAAAAGCTCATTTGAAAACAAAAAATCTCAATGAGAAAACTGAAAATAAACACGTTCATTAGCTAAATCGTAAACACACTTAAATGAACTTATTTAAGAAACTAAAATAACATCGTTGAGTTACAATTTCCATTCATCATATTGTAACCGAATGCGAGTCGTGACAGTAATCCACATTGGATTGAAAGTATTGATTTTTCGTTATGACCCAAAACAGAATTTTTGAATAAAAGCTTACGTGAAACCGGTCTGCATTATCTGAGAAAAGGCAAGCTTATTATATAAACAACCAATTATTCGATTTACCTTACAACTGTGAAACTTTTTGACAGTGTTCGGTTTGACTTTTCTCGGCATCAGCATTCGCATACTGCAAATCAGCAATGACTTGTACATGTTTGTTGTTAGAGTACGAGTGATGTTCAACGGTGATTTGGATTTGGCGCACGCAAGCAATACGACAACGAATCGAACTTGGTCAGGACAGTTGTGTCACGTCTTTTGACGAATTGGTCAAGTCTCAGGAACGGTGGCTCAGTAATGCCCAATCTCAATCAGTACATGCGCTGTCACGCAGGCTCTAAAATTATCACGATCGTAGATAACGTTCTGTCATCATTTTTTGGCAATTATTTTCGTCGAAAAATTATGTAACGGTAAAACGTCGAATTTTGAATGAAAATTGAATTTCTGACTCATTAATATTCGTTTGATGAATTAGAATAATTGAGTGTTTATAAACGTGTAAACATTAATGGTGTAACAGTAAATTATTGCGCAAAGACAGTGCATGACGAATGTAATTAAAATGTTTGTTTTTTATGAAGTAAATATAAATTGTTATGTTGGAAACCATCCTTAAAAAATAATGAACAATTGATACGTTAAGAGATTTTAATTTTTTAAAACGAATTACATTTCGTTTTAAGCAAGTCAATTGCATGCCATAAATATAAACACATTAAATTTCGTCAAATTATTATATACTCTATCTAAATAAATATAAATAACTTATCTGGTTTTCCTTCATTAAACAAAAATGAAAAAAAAACTTTATTTTTTTACACAAATGATTCATAAGCATACACATGCCATGTTAAATAAACAATTAAAAGTTAAACGATTATAAGTTGCATTTTATTTAAACTGAAATACATATTTAAAAAAATTATATTATAAAAAATATTATAATTTACTAATTAAGATGTATTCCAAAAAAATGGCAGGATTGAAAGTGAATTTTTATATTGCTTAACCAAAAGTCGACACATTTTAAAAGTATGAAAAATATGTGCTTTATTGTGTATATTAGCAAAATAATATTAAGTATTAAATGTACTCTTCTTTTTATTTGTTAAAAATAAGTGGATTTATTAAAAATTTACTTATTATCCGAATAACAATATTCAAAGTTCATATTTTACATTTAAATAAATAAAAGAATAAATTAATATTTCATTTTAAAAATGTTAATAGTCTGCAATGAATCTTTTGTAAATTTAATAATTTGTGTTATTCTAAACAAGGAAAAAAGCTATAGTACAATATTATTAATATATAAATATTTATTTTTACACTTATTTATTTCAAATATATGACAGTTTATTTATAATTATTATAAAATATTATTAAATAAATTATTTTATAATTATATCAGCAATAAAATAATTGTGTATAAATTAATAATTTACAAAACGAGTGTAATTCTAAAAACATAATATTGAAAATAATTTCTTTCTGAATGTTAATATGAAATATGAGATTAATTATCAAAAGGCCAATGATTTCAGTACATTGATATATGCATGACATTTTTGAAATTTTTATTTCCATCTCATTCAGTTTTGTACTTAATTTATACTAATATTAACATACAACGTTCAATTAAATCATATTTTTAAGGAAATTTTCAGACATACATACAAATAAAATTCTAATTATATTAATAAAAGTAATTAATTTAACTGAATTAAATGAAATAAAATCGTATTATTAGAAACATATCTAAAATATTTGTTAATACGAAGTTTATTCTTGAAATAATATTTTAACTGAGTATTTTCATAATTTCATTAATAATAAATAACATTGTGTTACCTTTAATAGTTCTACTTTATTTTAATTATCATAAGATATTTTTTACTTTACAGAAAACTGGCACTAATACAGGTTAAAAAAGGTATTGAAAACACAGATTCGAG
>JABFOX010000186.1:0-19760 GCA_022817665.1 Axea sp. ZL-2020
AACATGCTGCACACAGGGAAATTTCGAGATGCCAATGATAGGTGAAAGTGGAAGATCGGGACCGATATGACATTCCAGTAGCAATAACCAAAAATAATAGGGGCACCTGCGATCGTGATTACCCTCCTCCCCATATCACGAGGTAACCGTGATCGGAGACAACTCGTTATCCCGGTCAAAAATGATGTCAACACGGAAAAGAGGGCCAAACGTAGATGTGATGAGCCCACACTGCCTATCCTCTTCGAAAAAGTTATCTAGGGACAGGAACACATAACGACGATCGGAATAGCTAAACAAATTATGAAAATTAGGAACATTATAGTTGCGACGTGAAACATACAAATGATTTTTCAAGTGGAAATATTGAAAGCTATAATCGGAGAAGCAAATAGGTATAAGCTAGACATTATCGCGGTACAAGAAACAGAATCTCCGAATGAAAGACCAATTGAATGTTATTTACTTTTACAAGGGAATGATAGAGCACACAATAAAAACGGGCTTCTTAGTAAAAAAAAAGTATTATTTCGGCAGTATTAAATGTTTATCATCGATAAGATATAATTTTGTAAGAGTCAACAAATATAATAATTATTATTAACGTACACGCACACAAGGAAACAAATAGGAACAATAAAGAAAAAGATAATTTCTATACTATACTATGGGTGGTTGATAAATTGTCATCGTACAGTGTTAAATTAGATACATGTAAAGGGATAAATTCAATTAGAAATGGTTTTCAGAACCCATCAAATATTATACGTAATATATAGGAAATATGATTGTAAATCGGGACGGAATATTAAATGCGTGAAAAACTGTTTCAATAAACTACTTAATGTGCGTAAAAGACAGATTCAAGGACACTATGACGAAAATAAAACAACCAAAGTGCAAATAGGTACATAACGCGATAAAAAAAATATATAAAATAACAAAGCTCTAGATATCGATGAATTAACGGAAGAACTATATAAATATGGCGGAGTTGAAATGACCGAAGGAGTACAATGAATCAAGTATCATTTCGATTTTTAAAAAAGGCAATAAAACCAACTGTAACTATTACTAGAGAATATTACTACTACCTACTTATTGTAAAGTCTTTTTAATAGTGTTACTAAACAAAACCACACCATATGCAGAAGAAATCATAGGATATTATTGGTGTGGATTCAGTCGCAATAGATCAACAACAGATTAAATATTTACAGTTAAACAACTCTGGAGAAAAAATAGGTATATAGAGAAACAGTAAATAAATCAATACAATCAATACAAACAATAAATTATTCGTAAATATTAAAAAAGTGTATGATTAGGTTAAAAAAGCATGGAAGCATAATATCTATATACTATTTAAGAAATTAAGAAGACATTATATGCGACTTTTGTTGCCCAAAATTAAAATCCAGGTATACAAAACAATAATTTTACCAGTAGTATTATACGAGTGCGTAACGTGGTCCCTTATGAAGAAAAACGAGAATAAATTTATGGTCTTCGAAAATAAAGTGTTATGAAAATTTTTCGGGACAAAAAAATCCAAAATAGCGGAAAAATAAGAAATTACTTAATGACGAAACACACAAATTGTACGATAGTAAAATCGTACGTAGTAAAATTGCGTAGAATTCAATGGGCAAGACATGTAACACGAATAGGACAGCAAAGAACTGCATACAGAGTACATGCAGGTAGACCAGGTAGTACGAGATTCTTAGGTAGACCGAGGCTTGGATAGGCCGAAAATATTAAAATGGATCTTGAGGAAGGAATTGGCGGTAAACTAGGAGGAATAAGGTTCTTGTGTTAACTTTCAAGTTCGAAACGCCATATAAAAAAGTTTATACTAAAATAAATATGTAAAAATGTTTGAATATGTTTAAATACAAAGACATCGAATATGCCTACACCGTACTTGTTAAAACAAAAAAAAAATTATAATAAAATGTACAACTTAAGTATATATTTTGTAATTAACTATCGGCACGACACTAATGCACTTTATATTTATCGGAATATAATGCATCGAAAAGCTCAGTTTCATATTTTAATTATGTTTTATATAGATATTTGCATTTCAATTATTTATAATTATTATTTTAAATTATATATTTATTGATATTATTATATGATTTAAGTAAGCAAAAATGTAATTTTAACTGTTATGTATAATATTTTGGTAATAATATTGATAAGTGTAATGTGATAAATGGGATTTGATGTATCTAAATAGCAAAATACATCATCCATATAACTTTATAAAATTTAAACTTTTAAATTAAGTCACTTGTATTTCATTCTAAGACATTTATCTAGTTCAATATTTTATATGAACGATTGAATATCAAATATACAATATATAATATTGTCTAGAAAAGTGGTAAATTTCAAACAATTATTAAATTAAAAAATGATTTGTTTTTATGCCTTTCTAAATAGCATCTATTAATTGTTCTACTTATCTTCGCGTATTAAATTCTACTTTAATACATATTTAAAGTTGAGAAGTCCAACAAAGTACAATATTCAATAACCAATCAAAATCATTATTTATAAGAGAAACAATTTTAGACGCGTCATTTCTTGCCAACCAATCAGAAAAAATAATCTACAAATCCCTCTATAAAATAGGTAGTAGGTATTGGAAGTAATTCCCCAAAACGGGACAAGAATGAGACCAAACAATACAGCGAAAAGGAAGAAAATATAATATCCATTTAATCGAGCGATTCGGGTGTTATTGGGATTTCGCGTAATAGAATCACCGAAACGTCTGAAGTGCGGAATTGCAGTCAGTGTGATTTAGGATCGTAGTGATTACGGAAGGAAGAAGAAACGAGATAGAGATATAGTAACTAGTTGGTTCTGCGCGTTTCCGACGCAGTAATGTACGGAATAACCAAGACTGGATTACTTATAGAACTGCCATACGAGAGCTATGAACTCAATTTATGACGTTGCAAAGATAGTAGCCTTCGGAAAAATCATCGGGATTTTCTTGACGCATCCGACAAAATCGGCTACGCTTGAAAACGATCTCGGAAACAGTTCCGATTTTTGCCGAGTGTATCGGGCAGAAAATTAATATCAAAGCGAAACAGTCGTTCGATCAATTTTAGTAGCGGAAAACCAGAATATATATCACTGAAATGCTACATAAGTCATATCTTTCAGCATCACTTTGTCCGCAAGAGTTCATAAATGATCACACTGTTCTCTCACTAATTTTTTACAAATTAAAATGTTTTCCGATGATTATTTATTCCAACTACCTTGAAATTGTAACTCATTCATTTATTTTTTGTTATTTTCTTGCACATCAAATTTATAAACTTTTTACGTTATGTCTGGCATTTTCTTTGTATTAAAACAATATTTCAAAAATACTAAAACACTTTAAATATTTTATTAATTTTATAAATTTGTATTTTTCCATTTCAATAATCTACTTAATCATTTAAAATTAATAATAGAAAATATTTGATAAAGGATGGAAATCTTTCTTTTAAAAGATTAAATCGACCGTTGAAACAGGAAAATACGAATGTCCAAACTGATAATATTTTTATTACTTTTACTCAAATTAAATTTAATGCTCACTTTCTTTTAGTAAATATTGAACCAATTTTATATAAATAGTGTTTATATTAAAATAATGAAAATCAATATTCGGAAAAGTAACATTTATTAAAAATAAATAGCAGTTTAATATTACATTCTTAAATATGAGAAATTTTACAGAAAATTTCTATACATCATACTCTACAAATAAATAATTTGCTGTGCTAATAACAAAAGTTATGTTAATAGATTAATAACATTAATGCGATTTTTCTCGTTTTGAAAAACATAACTCCAGACTACTGTTAAAAATGATAATGATTCATATAATTCTTTTGTCTGTGTAGTATTGATTGTGATAAATAAGCACCAAAACTTTTTTTTATAATACAATGTTATATTCTGAAAATTCGTTAAGGTTTATGGAATATAAACCTTGTGAAATATCTGTTAACTTTTATTATCGCATGAGACATAACCGTCGTTAACAGCCCTAATTATCAACCATGTTTCGTGATGGTAGCATTTTCTTCGTGATATCTACTCCAAAAACCAGAATTGACACCACGGTAAAATTGCGAATATTGCAGGCGTACCGCGTGAAAACCAGCGAACCATGAGCAAATAATCTTCCCTCTCGCCATATTTAAACACATATAGAAACAAAACCTAAACCTTCATTCCTGTTTGTTACCCAGGACTCAATCCTTTCCCCAAGTCTATTTCCAAAGAGTCTATCCTTAACGTTATTCCGTTACACTTTACCTAATTATCTTTATTATTATTTTTCCACGTTTGTACGATTATCCTGTACTCTACTAATACGATACTACCATTCTCTAAGATTATTATAGCAATTATTTAGTAAATGCAAACACACATAATAAGACGATTATAACTTGTTTGTTGTAAAAAGAACCACTCAGTAAATAAACAACTAAAAGTAATAATAGAAAATCCTGTGTTAATTAACACTAGAACGACGGAATGAGTCATTTTGAGTCTGGACCTCTCCTTTTACTTTATTATGCAGTCATTCTATTCTTCTTTTTTCAAAAGTTTCCCCGTCGTTATAGTGTTAATCTGTGGCTCCACTGTGAATTCTCGTCACAACCAAAATATTAACATTTCATGACTAACTTTTTAATGCGGAAAATGAATTTCTTATTTTATTACTTACGAAAATTAAAAAAACTGTATCTGTAAAATAATTCAATAAATTGTTTTTACACTAAAAATTAACTTAAAAACATTTGTGCATTAATTCTTCGAGTATAATATGTATTGATAAAGGGAATTGAATTTTATATTAATAAACATATATTCTGATATTTTAATTAATACAAACCTGTATATCAATTCAGTGAAAATTAGAATAACTTATTTAATTTTATAAAACAATTTATAAACAAATTTATTAAACAATTATATATTCATAATTTATTCCATCAAGCATAATATCGAAGTAGATGAAATTTAGTAGTTTTATTTAATCAAAAATATATAACATAATTTCTTGAATACATTCTATATCTAATAAACTATTTACATCCATGTTAACAACTTTATTTTGTTCAGAACTGATTATTTATATATATTTCACTCTAAATTCTTTTTAACATTTGTTTAAAACTTACATCAAAAGCTTTATCAATACACAGAAAATAATTATCAAAATCAAGTTTTTATTTCACTAAAATTGAAATATATACAAAAAGGATAAACATGAAATAATTAAAATAGATGAATTATTTATTTGTTCTAATATCA
Organism: Axea sp. ZL-2020; assembly: GCA_022817665.1. NCBI lineage: Eukaryota > Metazoa > Arthropoda > Insecta > Hymenoptera > Scelionidae > Axea > Axea sp. ZL-2020. The sequence continues at coordinate 5,344 of JABFOX010000186.1, forward strand.
ATTCAACCAATATTAAGTAAATTTTTTAATGAAATAGTCCGAACAATGCATATTATTAGTCTACTTTTTATCAAATTCTATCCGTACTTAAATTAAAAAATATGAATAACTGAAAAATTAACAAAAGATATCTTATTAGATATTTTTGGTAAAAATGAAATTAATTTACATATTTAACATAAAAAAATTGGTATTATCACGTTATTATCTTTTATCTATATTTATCAGTGTTAAGTAATAAAAATATAATATATAAAACTTTCAAGTAATAAGAACACATTAAAACTAAATATTTTGTAATTAATTACCTCCAAATACCTTCAAGCAGAAAAGTTTGTTGAATGAAATAGGGTTTTAAGTTAGTTTTAGTTAAGTGATGCTTTAAGCTCCATTACCCTATTCAAAGTTTTGCCCATAAACTCACAGGTTTATCTCATATACCTATCAAATCGAACACTTATATGGAGCAAACTTGATACACTCGTTACAATACTATGTCTCTTACATGTTTCAGATATGGCAATCTTAGTAAGATTACTTGTTTAAGCACTTTTGGGTCTATGCATTGAGCCTTGAATAGGATAATATTACTTAAAGTGTCACACTTCAGAGAATAGCCCTTTTCCAGACCCAAACATGGACCTTATTTAAACTTCAAAAGCACCACATCTAATCATAAAATAGTTTTGCTTAAACTCAACTATATTTTATACATATTTTATAATCCATTTCATAAATTTCATCTTTATCTATGATTTATTTTTAATATATATCCTACTACAGAAATTTTTTTCAATCTTTGAGTTTACATATTCAAATGTAATAAATATGGATATGCAAGTCAGTGTAAAATATCGATCGAAAGTACAAAGAACATTTTAACTAGACAATAAAAATTATAAACCTATAATATATTTTCAACAGTAATCCAAAATAAAAATATTATTAAATATTTGACTCGTAAATCGACATTTTACATCGAGAATAACGTTAAGATGCAAACACAAATCGATTATTAAATTATTAAATATAGAATTAACTTTAATTTAGAAATTTTTATAACAAATTTTAAAACAAGTATTTTATTCCTTGGAAAATTACAGCGTATAATCATAAAACGTTATGTTTATTAATATTCCAGTAATAAATATATTGTATTATTTGAAAAATGAAGTAATTTGTCAAGTGAAATGAAGACATGCATTTTAAAACATGATTGTCTCCAATAAAGTATTTCATTTTACCTTCTTATAAAAGTACAACTTCCAAAACAATTGATGTGAAAAAATAAACATATTTACAACGTAAAAAAATTACTATATACATAAATGAATTAATTTTGAATCACAATTTCACAATATATTTCATTTTTTATTAAAATATTTGAAAATTATATACTTTTAAAGCTTATTATTACACAATTCCAAATATTTAAATTCAAAATATATTTCAATATTAATTTTACATGCTGATTAGAAATTAATGCTTTAACAAAATAACAGTATAAAAATTATTGCTTTATAGCAGGTGTATTAAATGTACAAATGTAAGTGACGGTGGAAATAAACAAATGTAGACGTCATATTTTGCAACTTCAGAATTTGTCAACATAACCCTACCGAATTGTTAATCGATTTATGTTTGCATCGTAACGTTATTCTCGATGAAAAATGTCGATTTACGAGAGGTTTTAATTTTCTACTTTAACATGAAGAAATCTGCGGCTAAAGTTCATAAAATACTCTCAGATACTTATGGCTAGACCGCTATAAGTAAAAAAATGTGTTATAAGTGATTTCAACGCTTCAAGAACGATGATTGTAACATCGAAAACCGACATGGTGGTGAAAGAAAAAACTGTTCGAAGATGTAGAATTACTTAATGAAGACTGGTGTCAAATGCAACGTAAATTAGCAGGATCATTACGAGTAATTTAACAACCTATTTTGAGTCGATTCAAAACCATGAGATTGATTCAAAATCAAGGAATTTGGGTAATGTACAAGTTAAAGCCGTGAGATATTTGTTTACTTAGGAACAACTACTTGATAGGTAAAGACGGAAGAGATTTCTACATGTCATTATGACTGAGGATGAAAAATGGGTTCATTACGATAACCCCAAGCACAAAAAGTCATGGAGACTTCCCGGTCATGGTTTCTTATCGACGGCCAAACCAGTCAAAAAATATATGGAAACATTGAATTGAGAAGTGCTACGCCATCCGCCGTATTCCTAAGACTTTGTACTTTGTACTATAACGTGTTTCGATTAATGACACACTGACTGGCTAACCAGCATTTACATTGTTATAACCAAGTCAAAAATTAGATCAATACGTGGATTGCCTCAAAAGATGAACAATTTTTTCGACACTGGACTCGTAAGCTGCCCGAGAAATGGAAGAAACTAGTAACCAGCGATGGACAATACTTTGAATCGTAAACGTATAACTAGTCTTTTACAATAAAGCCTCGAATATCTGGAAAAACTGCAGAAGCAAATTTGTACACCTAATAATTACAAGAAAAAACACTTTCATTATAATAAACATTGAAATATATTTAAGCACACTGTAATTTTTTTTATTATATAATTTTTTTCAGACATTTAAAAATGCATGATGAAACGTTTACATTCTACATGAATCGTAAAATTTGTACTTAGGAAACCAAACCATAAATAACACATAAATAAAAATATGTAACCTTTATATAAACTTTCACTTAAATCTCTAAGTGATAATCTAAGTTATAATCTGCTTATTTTTCAAGTTTTATTAACGATCACAAAATATGTTTTTACATAAACATAAAAAAAATGATGTTTTGTTATACAAAAACATTAGATTGTGAAACAATATTATTAAGTCTGTAATTAATAACGTGGTACTCCGTGTGTTATTTCATAAACTTATAATGCAGAGATATGAGTAAATTCTGCAAAAATTCGTCACTTATAATTTTAATTGAATTATATGGAAAATAATGAAATTGTATTGAACTATTTCTACAATATACCACCCACATGTCTCATCTTTTACTTTCTAACTTGTTCACCAAGTACCATCTTGCAAACTCTTAGCTCACTTCCATACTAAATCTTCGCCGTATGCTTGCTAAAGCTTAAAGTAAGCACTTTAAATTGCGTATATCATATACGTCTTAAATATATGCTTGTCTATCTATACAACCATAAACGTAAAATTATTATAATAAAGTCTAATCATTCTTAGACTTAAAATGTAACTTTTATCTTTCTTCGTTTATAAAAATACATTCGTGGAGAAAGCATACATCAAATCTCTAACAAAAGAATATATTATATATTAAATTACAAACGAATTGTTAATGTATCATAATACTTAAAAAAATGTTAATCGTACACCATTAATTCTTGAGTAACGCTGTTGAATTCAAATACTATCATTTTTACTAATGTCCACACGGTTCTGTCCAAAAATTATCAGTTTTGCATTGAATTTTATTCGAATGATATAAGTGCACTGATAATTCTTTTTAAAATTCATTTCTTTTGAACTTGTATCAAATGTGAAGCAATATATATTAGTATTGCTGATGCATATACTTTTGTTTTTATTTTTAATTAGAAATAGAAAAAGATACAACTAAATGAATTTAGAATTATAATTAGACCTTAAAAAGTAGAATAAAACACCATGCAATATTCCCCACTTTTGGAAAAAATCAACGTAGATTCACACTGGAATGATAATCCCACCTAAATTTAATAATATATTCAATGGAGATGGTAGAGTTAAATTTACTTAGACAAATATAACAACAGTATGGATACATATCATCTCATTTAATGCAATATTCTGAGACCGGAAATTCTCGTTTGACGCAAATGTGATGTGTGGACAATGTCAAGCATCGATTTGTCATGCACCGTATACAACAAAAGCATATATTGATGTTAGGATGACACTTTAATGGCATGCATATATATGTAAAATATTTTTCATCAATAATACAATTCACTTGAACTGAATTTTTTATTCGAAAAAATTCTATGACAAATATGTTCAATTAATTATTGCAAACAGAACAATTTTTTTATAAAAAAAAATAATAAATTATTTATCTAAACTTCAGAATTTTTAGATCTTTCAAGCAAGATGTGTTATGTAATAAGGGAACATTTTTTTTTCTTATATAAAAATTGCTTGAAATGAGTTGCCATGAAGGGTAATTCGAGTGTATATAAAATAAACAAAGATCAAATAGAAATATAAGCAGTACAATCATCTTTTGTATATTTCGTGCGTTTGTTTGCTTACCGTCAATTTAGAAGCAAGTCTAACTTCATTAATACGTTTTATATATTAAACATTTTCCCAAATATGCAATTTACATTGGAAAACATTTTCAAATATTTTTGCTTAATATTGATATTTATTATCGTTATATTATATATCAAGAAATACGCTTCAGTAAAAATTCCAATTACACTAAAAACTACAATTATTAAAGTATAAGGACGATCTTTCATTACAATTGAAAGATTAATTTAAATTGTACAATCTAAAAATCTAAAAATCTCTCATTTATGCAGAAATTAATTCCAAGATGTTTTAGTCCTTCTTTATGCAAAACTTAATAATTCATAAATTAAATATAAATTTTATTAAATTCTAATATTCTGAAGTTTAATATTTCGGGTTAATTTAATCAGTCATAGTTTTCATTTTTATATTTCAGAAACAATTCTACACAAATTAAAAGACCTTAAATATAATAAAATTAATACTCTATTATTTCAGAATCAAATACAATGAAACTGACACTAATTTGCCACCTAAAAAGTTCTTTTCAGATAAATCTAAAAAAGAAAAAAAAAAGAAAAAATGCAAGATACTATAGTACACTAATGTACTTAATAAACATGGCAATTGTATTTAAACTTCTCGAAACTGATTATATTCAAATTGAAATTTCTGTTTATCGACCAAACATAACAAACAACAGAGAATATAATTATTTTAATATGCACATTGCAAGTTCCTTTAATTCAGAAATATTTGTAATATTTATTTTGGCTTACTTGTGCAAATAATAAATTATAAAGGTAAATCATCTATTATTAAAAATTTACATATATAACACGTTTGTTAAATAGTTACACAACATAAATAATTATTTACGTCTTATTCATCAATAAGCTTTTATTATATTAAAAGCATCAAAGATATTTAAAAAATGTTTGTTTCCATCCAGTTATAATTGTTGGTATTTACTGTTCTTTTGTACAAACTGGCTGAATAACTGTATTTGTATTGATTGACTGTTCGTGTAAGTAGTAGAAATATATGTTTCGAGAGAATAAAAGTCATAGTTTTAATGAAATGTAACGTTTCGAAAGGTCTGAAACATTCAATTTAATTAAAAATTCAACATAATTAAATCTTTTATTTTTTTTTATTTTAAAAGTAAAAATAACATTAATATTAAAAAAAGATTAGAAATGATCATCAAATTTAATAAATAGAAGAAATACTAATTTAACCTTTTAATTTTTTATTATATTTAATCAATTTATGGATTTAAAAAAGATTATAGTTTATCCTATAAACAGAAGTTATAAAGCCCTGAATATAAAACATACTATTTACTACTAATTACTCGGAGTAATTTTTGTAGATTTCAACAATTTAACCCTCTATGAATGAAATTATAAAATTAATGAAGTTACAATTAGTATATTAAATGTTCATTTTGAACAAATTTATCCAAAAAATGATATACGTCGTATACAAATCATATGTTTTTAAATATTACATATTTTTTATATAACGTCAGGCATCTTTGACATATGATCGTATATACATGTATGATTGTATATATCGCAATGCTTTTTTAACGTTGCAAATCTGTCGCACTTATTCACAGAGGGTTAATATAAAATTATTTTTGTTAAAATAATATGAACAATAATTTGAATTGTGTTTTGTAAATCAAATTAAAATTTTGTTCTATCCTTAAACTACAAAATAAATAAGTTTAATATGTGTGTTTTTTTAGTGTATGTACACGGGATGTAGGATTATAAATTATTATTTGTACGATAATGAATTTCCCAAACTAAAATCTGTAAATAACTATGTTTAATTTTTCATGGAAATTTTACCTCAGAAATGTACGCCAAATAACATTTAGCCTATATCAAGTTAAACAGTATTCAAGTTAAATTGAATTCGACGCGTTCCAAACAGATAATTCTCGACACACTCACGTTCACGTCCGTATTCATTCTCGTACGTTGATCTCGTTAAAATGTTTTTTTATTCCCAGAATCCTGCACATTCGCGATAGACCATTAAAGCTTTCAAAAAAAATAAAAAAATAAAAAAAATGCAAACAAACAAGTAAAACAAGAGTATTTCAAATGCTTGTGATTCAATGAATTTCGAAAATACAAGAAATGGCAATTTATACCTTTCAGGTGCGAAGCCGTCTCTGCAAGTGACTTCGTAGAATTTTCTAACTTCCTAGCGACGGACCGGAAGTACCCGCGGCACTGCGGCCAATTGAAAGAGTTCGACGTCGAGAGCGACCGGAAGTTCTTTCGTGTTACGTTCAAAAGTAACGACCGACTCGACGGCTCGGGCTTCAATGCCAGTTACGTATTCTTGGACGAAGAGGATAATTATACGGTGAAAACGCCCGTCAACGGAGCGACGACGTGGAATGGTAAGTCCAACATTTCAACCACGATATTTAATTCGTCTCATGTTATATTACCAGGGGAACACTTTTTAATTTCCGCTTTTTGATGACTACTTTAATTTCCATCGAGAATGTGGATTCAGATTTGATGGCTATCCCCGTTAATAAAAATTCTCTGGTTCATTAAATTGAATGATCACAAAAAATTGTTAATTCAATATTGTTTTGTTTACTTATTTATATTATTATTGCCCTTTGAGTGCTTTCCTAATTTCAATAATTTTAATAATAAATAATTCGAGAAATTCTCATGACGTATTCCACATAAGGTTTATTTTCATAGTAAATTACACAAAAATATTAACTTTAGTAAAAAAACTGAAAATTATAAAAAATGAATTGAAATTAAAACAAAATCTAAAATTGTTATTACAATAGGAATGTATTTTATCGAATACAAATGAAGAAAACCCTCCCCGTACACAAATTATGAAATTCTTTTTTTATTATCTTTACTGAAATTATTAGATGTAAATATTTAGATGGGTATACAAATTGAAGTAAATAAAATTCAAAATCAATTCTAAACACTTAAGAATGTTTATGTAATTTACACATCACTATACATTTACCCCATAAATGTAAGCAAAAAGTAGTTTTTCATAAAATTTAAAATAAATTATTATATCGAATTAAAACATTTCTACTATTAATTATTTCGAATATGCGAAAAATGTATTCTTGTTTAGTATGATAATCTATTATTTTTGTAAACAGGCACCTCACGCTTCTTTTGTACATCAATAAGTTGTATTGGATAGTTGTTAAAAGGGCAAATTATAAAAAAAAAAAATTTGGGTTATTTGACGCATTTCGGAACAGTATTCATTGTGAGACAGTTTAAAGATTCAAATTACGAAATCGCAAAAACTGATATGATGGTATAAATATATTCATAAAATACCAAACCGAAAGGTTTACTTATCTGTGTAAAAATAGTGTGCATAAACGCATAGTGTGCATTTGACGCAGGATATTCGATTAGTTACAATCTCGTAAATTTGTCTTTATTTATAATTCTTCATGCTTTATTAAAGATGTTGCATTTATTTTTATTCTGAAACGAGTCATTTACTTGTTTCACTGAAATTACATTTTCTGCGGACTAATATATTTCGTAAATAAAACAGAAGACAATTGATTTTTCTTTTTCAACAAAATGATATTGCACAAAGATGTTCAAAATTCAAAATGAGCAAACGCTACATTTACGGTACTTTACTGTTTTGAATGCCAATCGAAATAAATATTTCAACAATTAATATCAAAATATGAAGACCAAACAAATATCGGATTTGCAAAAGCCAACATGAATTCATTAAAAGAATTATTCTTCCGGAAAAAGCGAAACATTCATTCGTTTCCTCGTATCTCATAACAATGTAATCCAAATTAATTCTTCAATATAAAATAAACTTTATCTGATTTCTGCACAGTATTAAACTCTATTATTAAAATCTAATGAAAGTTTACATGTCATTTTAACAAATTAAAGATAAAAAAGTTTATTTGTTATAATATAACTTTTGTATAAAAGTAAATGAAATCGTGTTTTTAATATACAAGTGTAATTATAAATTATTGATTAAATAATAAATATATGTAAGAATTATACAGTTAAGCCATAGTTTTGTAATAATGTATATTCCGGTAGTACATAAAGATGTTTAGAAGAGTCTAATGCTGCAAGTATATTTCAATCATATTCATGAAATACGTTTTATGTACAAATTATAAGAGAGTCGAATATGTTTACATAAGTTAAACCACGAACCATTTGCTGATATAAACATTTTACTTCGAAACCTTATCTAGTGACCCTACCGTTACTGAATGCTTGCATCCATGACATAATTTTCAAATTTCGCTATACTACATAAAATGTATTCTCAACCTAACTATCGAAATGCAGTTTAATACATACAATTTAACAGTGCATAAATCATTCATATTTGTTCATTTTTCGGAATTCAAAAGTGTATATAACGTACATGACTGTGCTACTCGCAATACATCGGTATTTTTAATGTGCGCTAAATACACATTTGAATTCCGAAAAATTACCAAATATGAGCAATATTCAACGTGAAAGTCTGAAATCTACAAATGCACAAATCAGATTTTCGATAAATTATTATCTAAGCATTATTCTTTAACAAACGTTTTATAAGTCCTGTTAAAAACTCATCAACTTCTACTCTTGATAATCTTTGTCATTCTTATTGACAACACACTTAATAAAAATTCTAAAATTGGCATCATCTTTCAACTTATCTCCGTCATTAACCATTCTCTTGTTTAAATAGAATATTTCAACCGCATTTTAGAATTCTCTTCATACTGAGATTTTAATTATAAAAAAGTTATATCTTTATAATCATAGACTTGAACTATTATTAAATTTAATATTTTATCTTGACTTCAATACACTTTAAAAGTATTTCAAATTTTTTACATTCTGAAACAAAAAATATAGAATTGCAAAAACGCTTGTTTAATAATAATTTATATTTGTTTTTGTCATATTCAATTATTTGTCTCAAAATGCGCAAAATTCGTATATAATCAAGATCAAATAAGAAAACTTATAACCTTGTTTAGTCAATGAAACAGTTATTTTATTTTATTTTGACCAATATGCATGTCCAAAACATTACAATATGAATTATGCAACATTATTTTATCAAAGTGTCCATTTAAGAAAGTGTAGGAACGTTTATATTTGCATGGACTTATTGTTATATCAAAACAGATGTCATTTCGAAGAATTACTTCATAAAATAAATTGCTGCCTGATAAACTACCCGTTTTATGGCACAACCAGATTTTATTGTACTTTGAAAAGTATCGTTTTAAATGATAAAAATGAATGCATTGACAACAATTAAGAGTAAACTGAGATTATCATTTTAACAAAAGAAGACATTTATTTCTAAACGAACAGAAATATGAAACTTTTAAATTACAAATTAAAAAATTTATTAATTTACTAATTGAAAATATATGTGTGTAATATTAACAGTGTTCATAATTTTACAGTTTTATAGAGAAAGCATTAGTTCAACAAATTAAATTATTTCGATTTTTGTATAAAATTCAAGCCTGTTTTGTCTTAAAAATATCTAATCAGTTATATTCTTTTTATTAATTTTTTATTTTAGAAATTTTACATGCCATAGTAATATTAATTTTTCAAATTTTCTTGTTAAAAAAAAAATAATATTTTAAAAATCTAACAAATTCTAAGCGTACTCTAAGAAAAATTTAAATTTAGCATATATATAAGCAAGCATGCTGGTACATTGTAAAAATATAGAAAGTCATATACAAAACCATAATTCTTATGTAAAATCGGCTGAAGAAAGGGAGAAAAGTAGATCAGTGAAAATAAAATTCGAAAGAAAGTAGGAAAAAGTAAGAAAGAAAAAAGAGCAATTCACTTGCTCACGTCTCTCCAAGATATTGAAAGAGTAAATCGACATGCAGCATGCCGTTCTAACACCCCTTTATTATTAAATCAACCATAGCATGAGATCTACTGTTTAATCGTCCATGAAACGAATGAGGAGGGTGTTAAAACCAAAGGATTGCATGATATAGAATTATTGAATATCTTAATTACTTACGCCTTACACTCTATTATTGGCTACATAAAATCTCTTTTAATACCTGAAATAAAAGTTTTCATAATATTTGCAAACATTATGTAATATAATTTAACTTTATAACTTTTATTACGAAAACCTGTTCCTAATTAAAAGAATATAATAACATCTGTTTTGATATTATTATAATTATACATTCAGTTTTATTACAGAGTACATTTTCATTGAATAAATATGGAAATCATGTAAATTTAAGCAAAAAATTTTGAAATTGTACGGATAAAAAGAATTTTAAATTATTATTGGACTTCATGAAATTTTAACTTATTGTAGAGTATCATAAACTATAAAAGAAAGCATATATCAAGACTAAAGCGTAGTTCTGTAAGTTTATGCAAGTAATTTCAAAATTGATATCATTCCACATTTGCAAGAATTCATCAATAAAAGAATACCTTTATTGTTTTTTATTTTGAAAAATAAAAAAGTAAAAACTTAAACATTGCTAGCATTTCAATAATTTGTGTGTAATTTCGATGAATTTATAGCTCATTGTTAGCATATATCGTTTATATTGATCAGAAATTTAGAAAGATATTATTTAATTAGTAAATACACTATTTTCTACTTAAAATTACGTATTTATTATTCAAAATTATTCGAATAATCTATATTTGACTGCATTCTTTTAATATTAGAAAAACAAATCCGGTTAGCTTCAAATTCCGCTGTCGCACAGTCATGTACCACATGTGAAAACACGCATTGTGTGTGAAGGGGACGTTTGAATACTGTATATTTTATGAAAATGTCCCTTTCTATATTTCATAGTCTGTATTGCGTTTATAAATCTTGAACCCCTAACTTCAAACTATAATATATAAGAACAAAAATGTGAAAGAGTATATTTTAAAACAGAAAATTTTTAATAATAGGAAAACTGACATAATTCTTCACCATAAAAATAAATGTAAAATTACATGCTGCTTTACGTTGTACAAGATATAAAAATACGCTTATAACGTAACAGCACAGTCATAATAAATTAATGTACTACACGCAATGTAATGTTACATATTAAATATAACAGTACTTTTGTTTTCGTAAAACTAATATATTTCTCTAAACGAATGTACTTTAAACTTCAAAATACATTTTAACATACATAACTACCAACTAATATTATCTATTTTAGTTGTACAAATTCGACAACTTATTGAAATGCTGTTTGTAATATTCTTTTATAATTATTCAATCCAAAAATACTTATTAATTTTCAACTAAGCCAAATATGATCTCAAAATATCGATGATATTGAATGTAAAATTACATTGCCTATGTAAAATTTCATTACATTTTGTGCAAACAGTATTACATAACGTGTTTTTTTTTACATTTGGTTTTTACTGTGTAAAGTGTATTATTAGTTCACAATTAAAAACTATTGTTACAAGCACTTGCATTAATTCTAAATAACATTTAACTTATCGTTCAGGGTTCTATGATGTGTCTTATGATTCGATAAAATTAATTCGATACCTAATTCGATAAAATTACAAAAAAAATCTTATATAATGGACTAATAAAGTAAACTTGTTAAATAATTCGAGCACGAAACTCAAAATTACAACTTTTTTATTTAAATGATAAATCACGCACTGTTCACTGTCGTACAACACACTAATTAATAAAAATATCTTAGTGTCTCAATAACATAACTAAATGTATAGTTTACGTAAAAAATTATACTTTGTTGCAATTATTTTAGTAATATACACAGGAAAATATAATGCACTGGATTTTTTTTTGCCAATTGTACATCGTTTAAATGTTTTTTTTAATACAACAATTTTTTGTACAATAAAGACAATACAACACTTTCAAAAGAAATGTTTATCAGAAAGTCCTACATTACTTTCACTGTATGCTATTAAACATTATAATAAAGAAATCAGATGTTCGTTCTCTCTCTCTCTCTCTCTCATTCTTTCAAAAACGATTTGATTTAAAGTGGTTCTTAATTTCCGTGCATTTTTGGGTGTACTTTATTTTCAAACAGCCATGCTTGGACACATTTTGCAAATCTATATAAAAAAAAGTTTGTTTCTTCGCCATCATTTTGATCCTGATTTCTTTCATCTGTTATAGCATATGAAACCCACAAAATACAAACTTTACGGAGTTTCAGAATTGCATGCAAATTTGTATAAACACTTATTGCACAATCAAAAAACTTTTGTTCTTACGAACAGATTATCATGCTATTATTAAATTGCATTGATGACTATCTTAAAATTTGCTAAGAGTAACATAATCTATCATTTGTCAAACGATACTTTATTCTGTGATTAAAGTCCGCTTACTGTTACCCGAATTCCGGTCATATTTGATCACATTTTCCACTTATGAGTTGGAACGAATTCTACTTTCTCACAGAGGATCTTGTTTAGAATGCACTAATCTGTAGAGTTCATCCGATCTGCAAATACATAATTCGTCAATTATCAATTAAAAGGGTTTTTCGACTTTATTGACTGTTCTGAACTAACTCATACTTTCATGAATTGTTCCCGAAATCTCTTTCTAGTTTTCAACAGTTTAAAGGACATGCTGTCCTCACAAAACACACTTTTGAAATATAAAGCATTTTAAATTTTAATTTTTACAACGTATCATTATTATTCATTGTAGTTATATAAATTACCATTGTAACACACATTCATACATTTTATCCCATATGCGAAACAAATGTATACATTATACAGTGAGTTTACCAATCACATCATATAATGGCGAAAATACACAACAAAAAATGTCTTATCGAAATATCCACAATTGTGTAAAATGCATGCAATTCTTCAGTTCAGTGTGATTAAAATCACACTATCAACAGATAATAATTTTATAAAGTGAAGAAAAACATGGGAGAGCAACTCACAAGTTTTGATAAAACTAAAATTTGTAAAAAAATGAACAAATTCTTTCGTCGATCTGATATCGATCAACTGTTAAAATCTACTAAACTTTATGAATTTGCCTTACCATTTTATCGCTATATTTTACCGTTCTTCTAAAAATAAAAGTAATCGATCACTTTTTATTAAAATTTTATATCGCTCTTTCTATTTTTTCCTGCCATATTGATACATAAACTAACTCAACAGTACGCTATCAAAAGAAACATACAATGTATCATAATGCTGTATCATTTGGGAATACCAAAATCACATAAAAACACAGTTTTTAGATGATTCGTGCGAACGCATATTTTATATGCAGTACTACTACTAATACTAAGCATCAACAAAATTCAACATTCATTTTAAAATATTGAATGATAAATTAAATACATACCTATATAAATAAGGCCACACTCTTAAAAACATTATTTTCACTGAAAATTATACAGATTTTAGTATGAAAGAAATCAAGACAACAAACATATAAATATAAGGATTGCGTCTACTAATTCCTTATGTTTATAATTAAAATGAATTTCAAGATACTCTAAATTTTATACTTTTAATGTATTTCACACCAGATGACAAATAAATTATGAAAAACAATTATTTAATATTGCATCATTAATTTATTTAACAATTTTAATAATTTTGAAATTACTACCCGTATACATAAAGTTTCGTATTTTGAGCTGACAACTTAAAACATCACGAAAAATAAGGATTGTACGAAAAAAGTACCTGAAATAAACCTGGAGTCATCTGTCTGCGTTAAAATTAACATGCAATCACCACTCTTTGATGTGGAATGGGGGACAACTTCGGCATGTCAAACGAAAACCACTAATTTTTATTGTAAATTCGAATTCCATGTCACAAAATATATCATTTTAGAACATAATGCAATATTCTTTGAAATTATGCTTTAATAAAATATTAAAGCAAATTAAATTCACCATAATGATGGTGAACATTCACTAATTATGGTAAATGGTGACTTTGAATTATTGTAATTTTTTAATAAAATATAATTTTAAAAAATTATTTAAATAAACTGAATATATGTTGTAACATAGAATTAAAATCTGCGATAAAAATTAAA
>JABFOX010000187.1:0-19757 GCA_022817665.1 Axea sp. ZL-2020
ATTTTGCTAGATTACATCAAAACATTTGCTACTTGTCAGAGAGCGCTGTACATCTGTAAGTTTTCAAATCAATATTAATCGAATAAAGTAGAAATTATAATTAAGCGTATATTATTGTCATTTACTTACTAAAATTATGTTACATTAATTTCATATGTTACAAAAAATATTTTTTTTATTAAACACGTAACTATGATAAAGCAAGTATTATTAATAATATTATTAATTAATTTCAACAATAAATTTTTTTTTAATTTTTATAATTTTAAAAAATTCGGTATTTTAAAAAAGTTTATTTCAAATTTAACATAAGGTAATTTTAACAAAGTGGTAGGGAAGTAACAAAATTGTTTTATAATAACTGAATGATAAAACATAACATTTATTTTCAAATGTTAAATCTCTAGCTACTAAAAATCAATATGATTTTACAGTGGATATTTAACTCTAAATCTGTATTAAATAATGCTTATTTTTCTTTTTTTAAGTACATCAAGTCATTGATCATCATTAAAAATTAAAAATAAAAAAAGCTCAAATTCAGTGCAAACATTACAATGATTCATTTAAAATAAACTTATTCGAATCTATCAAGAAATGTGAAAATTAAAATTAAGGAAATATGTCAAACCCCTTATAGATGCCTTTAGAACCACATTTACTACTATAAATAATCAGTTTATACGCCACTGACATAGTTGTTTTCAAACGAGGAAATTTCTTATAACACTTTTTAAACCATATCCAACCTAAATTTAAATGGTATTTTTACTCATCGAATCACACGTTTTCTCGTGTATTATAAATCACCAATAAAAATTGAAGACAAGCATTTAAGATTTAAATGTTACAGCCATCCCATTTTCAGTGGTAAGGGATGAGGTTTAATGATTACACCTAGATACGTTGTTTTAATATATAGAAATCAGTTTTTAATTTTACAATTTAAAATATAATTCTGTTCAGTTCGATATATAGTTTTTGAAATACTTTCTTGTTTCAAGATAAAAGGCCGCCTAGTATGTGTAATGTAGTGGCTTGCTTTTATAAATTATATTTTATTAACGAACAATTTAATTTTTGAAAAATCGCCTATTAATACCAATTTAAACATTATAATAATTGAATTATAATAACTGGAAGAATAATATTGAATTTGGAAGGAATATATTTTATTTTTAGCATAGAATTTAAAATCGCAATAAAAAATAAGAATTCCCATTTAAAATTTCAAAGTTGCCCCCTGCTTTACTTCCAAGGTGAATTTATATATATATGCAATTGAACGTCATCAAATAGTAATATTGTTTTCAACTCTCTTAATAATGATTCTTTACACAAATAAAATAAGATCTGATGTTGAGTAGTAATATTTATCAATATACTATAAACAAAAATATACTGTATTACATGTTTGATCAAATTCAACGTCCAGTTGAATTTGTAATCGGAATTAACCAGAATGAAATTGTAAATGAAACACAAAATTTATAATTATTGAATAATGTTTATTTTATCGTCTTCAATTTAATGCCCGTTAGATGCAATACACATACGCCAGCATTTTTCCATTCCTTGAAACACCTTTGATAGGCACTTTCTGGTATGATCTTCAGCTCCTTCCACGAATTTTGTTTTATCCTCAATGGTCTGAAATACGGAGTGGCAATTATAATTTTGGAAATAGGAAAAAATGACACTAAATCCAGCGATTATGATGGTGAATCGATGATATTTATCGCTTTTTGCCTTATATTCGGTCACATATGTGACTTAGTGTGATGGAACATAATCGTCATGCAAAATAAATCAATTATTTTTCCTTAATGTTGGCTGTTTTTGAAGAACTTTCTCACGGAAACGCCTGAGTACGGTCAAATAGTATTCCTTGTCAACTCTTCATTCATGTGGAAAAAGTTGTAATTACGCGAACAATTTAAATAAAAATGTCTTGTTAATTTCTTTTCATAATCAAATATATACAAATATATACATCATTCCATATAAAATAATATTAAAAAACGGATAACTGTCTTTTAAGATAATAATTTCATTTTACTGCAATGAATAATTGAAAGTTACCATTAATTCGATGAAATACTTTCACAATTATTATTAATTTTATTTGTGTCCCGTAATATTTATATGAAATAATTATGTTAAGCTTGATTTAAAGAATTATGTAAAACTTAAATGGTCTTTTAATGTAAACGAATTTGTTAACAGGATAACTTTTATTGTAATTATGTTATTTATTAATATTTCACATAGATAAACAGAATTTTCAGAAAACTCAAAATATTTGTTTTGTAATTTGTATTTCAATACGTTATACATTTCAATTATATTTATATATATTTCAATTATTTAAACTGTTGAAAACTTAAATTTTATAATAGTCATGTACTTGAAAGTGTTAAAGTAATAGATTTAAAGTTGTATTAATTTTAAATACAAAAATGTGATGAACAATTGTAGATAAAGATTTCTATAAACGTTATACGTGAAAAAATTAAATTAAAATATTACAAGTTAAAATTAATAATTTTGTGAATGGAGATATAAAATAATAACAACCAGGTTAAATGAATCGTATTAATTTTAGAGTAAAATGTATAATTATAACATACAAATTTAATGCATATCAATTTGCAAAGATATTAGACAAATTATCTAACTACTATTAATTTAAGTTAATAATGTATACCATTATTCACTAAAGTTAATAATTGTAGCTTTAGAAATAAATTTTATCAAGTAAAATTCTAGTATGAATTTCTAAATTAACATTTTTTGTAAATATTTGTTTTAATTTTTACTAACTTTATTTGCCACTGATTGTATTTTATAAACCTGAAATTTTTTTACTGTAATCATAATACTTTCTATTTATTTGAATCATCCTTTTTCTTCATTTTAGTTATTGCTTTTTTTCATTACAAATGTTGTTTTTTTAATTTTCTTGTGCTTTTCCTACATGCCTTAAATTGGTTGTATTTTTTGTGTCGTTATTATCCACATTCTAAGTTGGACCGAGTGTTAACAGTATTACTTAGTATTTTGTTTTCTTACGAACCAACTTAATTCAGTTATTTTCATTATATTAGCTTGCACTGTATACTAAGATATTTCATTTAACGCTAAAAAATACATGTGTTTTTCGTGTAATATCTACAATGTGCCAAAAATACTTAATTTTCTGTCTAAGAGCACGTTTTCATTACGCTGCACTTTTACTTCAGCTTCTTTTTATCGTCGATTATCAGTTGTTAATAGTGGTATATCTATAAAAAAAATTGGACAATGTATTGTCAATGGTGACCTATTTTCGGACTGCACGACGAGAATATTATAGTGAGATAGTGTAACGTCTTTTGCAAAATTTGACTGTATTGAATGACAGTGAGAACTTGTAATCCTTTTATCAATAAAGATGCTGTATATCATAGTAAAACATCATAATAATGTTTCACTGTAAACTTTATAAAAAAAAACATCATTCGTGTTGCGATTAACATTAGGGAGTACAAGGAAGAACAATTCCATCAAATCTTAAAGAAAAGCTCTCCAAATAATGTTTGTATTTGTAGGTTTATCAGTGATATCATAATTTTCCTTTATAGATGAAACAAATAACATCATACGCATATATTTAACATGACATGTAAAGATCCAGTATAATGATTTGTAGCCTAACTAAAATTAATAGGGGAATATTCCTCTGTTAATTTATACATAAGGGAATGTTAGGTGAATTATAATTATCTAGTAACGGTACAAATCATTGGTGCTGAGTGACTGAAGACGTGAAACGCATTATTATATATAACACTATGTTAGTGAACATTAAGTTGTCATATATTCGATATTAGAAATTGTAGTATCTGTGGGTTAAGGTGTATTAAGGAGATAGACTGCACATAACGATTACGTACATTTATGAAATATAAAATTGAATCATTAATATATTTATTAAAAAAAATTCACCTATATTAATAAAAACGACAATTCTGTAACTGTTAAATCAATTCATGTTAAATATATGTTTTTAGTTATTCCAAAAGAATTTTTTAAAAAATCCAAACTTTTCCATAAAATGTTATAACTGATTGAAATTTATTGTGTTCGTCTAAACTATGCACACATTTCTCACTATACAGATATTCTGTACATAAATTAAACCTCCCAAAATATTTGCTGTTCAATGTTAAAATTCAAGTTTTCTAAACTAAATGATTTCATTTAATAACATTATTTTATTTCAATTCATATTTTGTATTTAAGCCTAAACTGTTAACATGTCTAAGCAGTATTAACCAAAATGTTTATTCTGTAAGTTAGTGAAATGTTATTTTATCTTTTATAATTTTTGAACACTTGTTTTCATAAATGACCAGTATCTTCATCGACTTGGATTTGACATAATTTACCAAACGAATATGTGGATTAATTAGACGGAAATTTGCATGTATTAGACCTCTTTATTAAATGAAATATCTCAATGCTTTTAGCTTAACTACGCTAAAAGTAAATAAATAGTAACAGCACAATATTTTTACCATTGCTACATAACGATATATTAGGCATTAACGATACATTAACTACTTAGATGCGTGGTGTTGTTTTCCCTGAAAACTAATGTATTTTCTTCAATTATTTTCCTTCATCAACATTATTAATAATATTCGAAAAAGTTAAATTTATTTTCTAATTGTGTGATAATTTTATGAAATATTCTAACTTACTGAGTCAATTGAGTTTCAGAGTTCTTGTTAGATCAGTCAGCCATCTTTTACTATATGTAATTATCGATTGAATTACTCTGCTAATAATCCCATAACAAGAATGTACGAAACGGTAAATTCCTGTGATATTGATTTATATAATTCAAGATTATATAATGCAATGCAATTTTTTGCTCTCTTATTATATTATTACGACGTACATGACAGTATGTTTGTAAATAAATAATGATAAGTACGATTATCGAGTTGAAATGATTAATATTATAATGAATGAAAAATGGCATCATTATTTAAATTTAATATATCTTGTTAAAAATATCATACATACTTGCAAACTTATTTGACAATGTAGAATTCGACGATATATGTCTAAATTCTACGATACACAATCTAAAATTATGACAAATGTTTCTTTGCTTTTAATACATAATTCATTATTCAGTTGACTGACAGTAAGTGTCCATATTTCATTTATGACTACTGATAATATGAATTATTGTTTAGTTATTTATTTATTCAATTTAAATGTTTATTAATTATGCATAGAATTTCACACAAGAGTAATATGAGGACACATTCAAAGTAATTAAAACCGTAAATTAAATTACTAATTAAAATTAAATTGAAGAAATGCACAATTAATATAAATGAAACATCAGCATATGAATAAAATTGAAATGATAAAATAAAGAATAAATATTACACGTTACGGTCTTTATTGTGAATAAAAATATTTGAAGTGTTAAAAAGGTGCCTATATTGTTTTCTTAACAAATGTAATGTCGATGATTATATAAGCACCATAATCATGTTTTAAATTCTTTTCTTTGTTTATTATTATCAATGTCAAATAAATTGTTGTTTTAAATGTTTAAAATAATTTAAAATTTTATTAAAAATGACACTACCACATTTTTTAATTTAGTTAAACTAATTAAATTTTATCACATTAAATTTTACAGACTACTTCAATAATTCCTCCACATTTCTTCATATTGTTTGAAATGCAGTATTTGAATATTTAGTTTTTATTGATATTATTACTTAAAAAATATTCTAATAATATTTGATTTTAAATGATATTATGCTTTGTTAACATTTATGTCTTTATTTAATACAATAATTTAAAATGTAAATGTTTAGTATCATTAAAAATATGAAATATTTTCGTATTTCTTATATATCATTAATATTATAATAAATATTCTGTTTCTATGCTTAATTTTTTATCTTTTCTATTGAAAAAAAAGTTCTGTTTGAATAATTGTTTGTTAATTTTACATTTAAAATTTTGATTTATTAATCGTTTAGTTTCCATAATAATAATAAAAAGTAAACATATGTATTGTTAGATTTGTTTACACTCAAAAGCTTACATGGTCATATCTATTTTTCAATTCACACGTGGCTAATAATTTATAAATATAGAAAATCACATTGTGAACAAAAAAATCTATAGAACGACCCATATATATTCGTACTAAAAGAAACTATATACATACAGCGAAAAATTACCAAATCAGAATTTACAACTTTCATCTCTTTCGAGAGTTAAATATATTTATATTCATAAATAATTCAATTTATGTTTTGATAATAAAAATAGACAACTTTCTTCAAATATTGATATTCGTATTGAAAGTTTTTCTAAATTTTGTCTAATTGTAACATTTGTGATATTTTTTTAAACATTTGTTTAGTGTATTTAAACTTTTCTAGGAAAGCTTAAATTTTAACAATTTTTATTGATGTATATGAATATATTTTGAGCATTTAGAAGTACATACATTTTGCAAACATTTATTCAAATTGAATTTGATGAGTTTTTTTAATTAAAAATTCTTCAATGAATGTAAAATAAAACATTTTATGAGATTTAATTTTTTTGTTTAAATTAAAATTATATTTACTAAACCTAGACAATAATTCTATATAAAATGTTACAAAATTATAGTTAAACATAAATGCTTTATTTATAGGAAAGGGCATTTTGACGACGAAGATTATTTGGCTCTAAATATAGCGGATGAATTTGAAGAAGAAGAAACATTCAGCGGACTAGAAAAAGTGATTTCACACGATTCACGAGAAAAATTTCATCGTCCACGTAAAAAGCGGAAAAAACGACGTCGACGGAAAGTCGAATCTGAAGGGCCTGAGGTGGTGCTCACCGATCCGGAGGAGCTTCCACCGAGGGCTCGTTGGACTATTGTCGCTACCGCCTGCCTTCTTCTCGCAATGTCGTTGCTCCTAGTTGGTGTTACTTTACGAATGGCACCGATAATCGACGACATGGGTAGGTACTTGCAGTCATTACACATTGCGCTTTTTCATAGAAAAAACATTTTGTTATATTATAACAATTATTATTTTCAAATATTGGAGAAGTTATTTTAATATTATCCCAGCAAAAATATTAAGTTAGAAATGAATACAAATAATATTTTATGTACTATTTAATTCAATTATAATACAACTGCACGAAGAACGAATTAGATTTCGAAGTGTTAATATTTGTAAGTTTATAAGATACATTTGTTACAATTTTTTTATGTAAATTATATTTATTTTATAAATAATATAAACTATCAGTTCTATAAGTTTATGTAATTTTTAAATAACAATAAAAAATTGTTATTTAATATGATATTAAATAACAGATCCAAAGATGAAGTCACGGTTTAGCCAAATATGAAATACGAAGTGAATTTATTGTACAAATATTTATATAATATAAAAAACTTAGTCATTTGTAAACAAATACATATTTTTTAGAAAAACTTATTACATATACTATTATTTTAAATTATTCTACTTTAATTTTACAAATTACAGAAATATTATACTAATATATTTTTTACGTGTTATTACAAAAATAGTGACAATTTTTCCAAAATATTTCTATACTTCTTTTAAAGAATACTTTTACAAAAGATATTTTTAAAAATTATTCATAGATTCCACAATGATTTAATACCTTTTTTTTCAAAATTATAATTTACTATATTAACACCACGGGTTTAAATTCAATCATATTTAATTAAATATAAATGTTATTTTTAAAAAGATAAATTATGAAATTATGATAATTTAACCATAAAATCTCTATGTTTATTTCATGCAAAGATTAATGATTTATTTACACAGAATGAAATCCCTCATTTAATATTTCTTAACAATATGATAAATGGTAGTATATTAAATCGTTTATTATCATAATCATGTACTCTTGTATTGCGTGTTACATTTTTTTACGCTTATTGCAGTATATCAATTCTTTATTAATATTTTTACATATTATACAAATATTTTTAACGTTAAATTAAAAATGAGAATTCCCCATGCATCAAGTTCTTTTTCTTAATCATAAATTATACCAATTTATATATATCGCCTTATATGTTTCGGATGTTATATGTGACTTATTAAATTGAAACTTGTTTACTTTGAAGTAAACATTCTAATTTTAGTCGCTGTGTTGCTGCAAAATCGTTGATTTTTATTCCTTTCAATTTAATTTTCTCCAAAAGTTAGTGACATATTTTGGATTTAGGTCGTAATCCTTTATTCGAGTAGGAATTCAACTTTACAACGATGGTTTTGTTTTGCCGTAAGTTTGTTGTTCGTCAGTTATAATAAAGAGATTTTTCACTGTTTAACTTGTTTCTTTGATAATAGTAATGTGAATGGCAATTCACTTGTAATTTTTATTTTTCTGTGAGTGCTCGAATCACAAAAGCTATAATATTATGACAATTTCATTACAAAAAAGAAGAATTACCGCGTTTAGAAACAACGCGAAAAACGTCAGATATTATTTTTCGCGATATCTCTCAAAATTGATCCAACATGGTCCGATGAAAGTCGACACGTTTGCTGTGCACAGTGGCTTAGCCAATTATGAAACGGGTACTACGGAGACTTGCACTCGTGACGGATTTACACCAGCGTACTTCTCTTGCGACTGTGCACATATGTGAATAAATATACTGGGTGTCAGAAGATTTAACACTATAATTTTTTTCTTTTTTCATCTTTTATAATCATTATTTTCGCAAATTTATTTATAGACTAAGAAAATAATTTTGACAATTTGATTTATACATGATAATTTTATACGTTTAGAATAACAATTATAAATATTTCACGAATAAACAAAACGGAATTATATTAATGTTGATTTAATTGAAGTATTTAAAATTAAACAAATTGAAGGAATAAAAAATATTGATATATTAATTTGAAAATGTAAACATTAAAAAAACCCATAAAAATGAATTCATAATGTCGTTATTAATACAAAAATAATAATAAATTTCTTACATCCATTTGTATGTTACTCGAGCAATATTTACTTATGAAAAATAATGTATATTGAATTTTATCCGGTGAATTAAATCGATTCGACATTTTTTCCAATATTTGCAACTTTACAGAAGTAGAATTTATGCAAAATTTATGGAAATAGTCTTTCTTCTAGCACCATCAAATCTTTTATTGACATTAAAAAATGAATTACGACGTTAAAAAATAAAAGTGTAAAATCGATTTTCTGAACTTTGACACAGTTCCAACTTATTTTTTAATTAGTTATTAAAATTTTGTGCAATTTATAAAACCATTAAACTTGCATTATTTCACAAATAATTCAAAGTTACGAAATTGCATTTTATGCACTTTTTTAATTAACAGATTGTATTAAAACATAAAAAAAATAATTTATTAAAATAATTTAATTAACAATGCATAAAATCATTATTGTTCAGTAAAATCTTTTTTTTATTGGCCAGAGACTTGAATTCACTTCAAATACACCATTCTGTAAAGCTAGATGCCCCGATGATAGCGGTGCCAATGGATATTATAAAATAAAAATCGATATGTTTTCTTTTGTTTCCATTCAATCTATCCAATTTCATCACACTCTGTATAATCTTAGGTGCATATTATACACAAAAGCAAACGAGAGTGAGAGCGAGGTCGAGGGCGCTCCATGTCTCTAAATTAAAGGCGCACGACTGTGAATCTCCAGTCAGCCGCCAGATTTCCGTGGCATAGCGGCCACGAATGAATTTTCTTTTCGACCGATTTTGTCGCGTTCCGTCAGGGTGACAGGGCAAAAAGAAACCACAAAACAACGAGAAAGCGTGATAAAAGTAAAAGCCTACGTCATAAAGTGAAATAAGAAGTTGATGGATATATTCAGAAAACAAGCACAATGCTTGAAAAATCAACGATTCTGAAACATGTTTTCATTTGTGATTACTAGCTGGCAATTTATTTTATTTTCTTAGTATGCAAAGATTGACTGCTGGGGGCCATTTTTGTTCCGTGGTACACACTGTTACAATTACTCAAATTATTACTTCTCATCCACATCAAGATTTTTAAACTATGAAGAAATTATTGAAAAGAGTGTAAACTTTTTACAACATTTATTTTATTTGTTTCTTGATATAGACAGAATAAGACGTGGTATGACAATACATTATTATTATTATAAATTTTTTGTTTGTTTCTTTTAATACGTTCGTTCAGAAATATTACTTCTTTCCTTTCATTTCTTTTATTCTTTAGTTATATTTTTATGTCGATCATTCTTAGTTCCTAGTCGCTCGTTAAAATTGTTCATTCATCGAAAACGGTAGTTAAAATAATTTTTGCGTTATCAATATTTTGATACGAACAGAATTCAGTAACCGATCTTTATAACTGATGTCTCATCTACAAATCAAAACCACAAAAAGGTAATATTTTTATTCACTGCTCATTTATATAAGTAAATGACCTCATAAATTTTAGTTCCAGATTTAATTAACGAAAATCTCAACATATAAAAATGAATGAATATTCATTAAACGTATGATATTTTATAAATTTACTTTATTATACTACATTCCTTTGAAACTGTGTTTCCAATAAGTTTTTTAAACTATACTTTTTGTATGGAATATATTCTAAAAAAGTTAAAAACGAAAGAGGTAACTTTTTATAAACTTATTTGTTTTTTAATTCTAGTGAAAAAATTCATGACAAACTTTATTTTATATAAAATTCTTTTTCGTGTCCTTTTTAAATAACTCGTTTTATAATCAATCACTATGAATGTAGTAATTTTAAATCTCGGTATTATTAGCAAATGTATTTTGAACGGTGTTTATACGTCACGATAAATGGGAAACGATTTCGTTCATTGACACAAGTCGACTTGAATAAATGATTTTGCAGACCCATCAAAATATAACATAAATAACGAATTTAATAAATTCCGTCATTTAGCGTTTTAATTTAAAACTAACGTTAATAAAATGAACTACTATCAAGAGGAATAAGTAAAAATTATACTTTGTGAATATTAAAGGCAAATGAATCTGTTACATTATCTCAAGATTTTAACGGATGAAATAAAATTTTATATTTTTGCTTTATTTCTAATAATTACATGTAAATATTGGCATAACAATTCTTCATAGTTTCTATAACTGAATTTCGATATGTTCTTATGCAACCTCAAACGGGAAACAGTAACAGTAAAAGTTCAAAATTCTCACTAACTGCAATAATAAAAACTTATATAAGGTAATTCCGTTTTAAATAATATGCACATACGAACTACAGCAAATATGTAAAGTTTTATTTTGTTGAATATATGAAATGAATATTAGAAATTTTTAGTTTTAACTATTTCTACAAAGCATAATATGACATGATAAAATTGTAAAATAAAAAATACTATTTGTATTGAAGTGATAAACTATTTACAAAGATGAACATTTTTATTTCATTTAACTGATTCATAAAAATTTATATAAATTAAGTAGTAACAAAACAAATCAAAAACAAAATTTAATACAAGAATTTAAAGTATAATTTTATATCAATTCTATCTAATCAAGTGTATAATTTTAATATATTGAAATCAACATTTGTAAAATAATTTAGTTCTATTATTTTATTCACGTGTTGAATTTCTATATTTACTTTTATGTGTTTCTGTTTATAGATGTTATTTTAGCTTACCTGCAAATAAATCAAATTGTACTTTATAAAATAAACCGAATAAAGAAAGAGCGTGCCAAATTATGCATTCAATATTCTTCGAGTATTCTCTATAAATTGAACATGTAAGGATTTTTTTAATTCCGCTCTACTAAGAGTGTGATTTATTTCATTTAAAATGTTTTATCATTACGTAAAAATTATATTTCTTTAATGAAGAAAGTATTCACAAAGCTATAGGATATTTCATTATTAATAATATTCTGTCAACCAAGATTTTATGACATAGTATTACAAAAATTATAATATTCAATAAAATACAATTTATACTTTTTTTAGACATTTTTATTTTTGTGTTCAAATTTAGAATTATAACTAAAATCTACAAATTGAAGTAATTTGTAGATGAAATATATTGGAATTCTAATTAGAATAAATTATTTTAAATTTGAATATTTCAATTTTATACAATAGTCACAATATGTTACAGTTTATTCCAGCACTTTATTCTAATCCAAACGTCTAAATAATTAAATTAATTTAACGATTAAATACAAAATGTATTTTTCTAATTGTACTTAAATGATTTTCATTTGCTGCAATATTATATAAGTAAATAAATAAAAACAGATAATTTAATAATATTAGTCAATATGCTCTTTATACTTATTTTGCATTATGAACAAGTACATTATTTAAATGTTATTATTTTATACATGGACATTTTATTCTTACAAAAAAAGCGTATGAAATAGTGTTTTCGTTCATTGAAATCAGAACAAGCCGGAATATCACTGTTATATAGTAAACTTTATAGTCAATACTAACATAGAATAAAATTTCAATTTCAGTATACCACATGCAGGTATTGTATAAAGGTACTATGATTTATTATAATTACTATATTATATACTATATATATATAATTAATGGTACTATAATATATTATAATACATTGAATATATATATAACCTTTATTTGAATCATATATCACTTATGTGAGCAAACATATGATTGAAAATTACTCAGATATAACACATATTACCACAAGAAGAAAAATCATATGTAAAACATTCCTCAACATATAGTGAAATTGAGATACTCGCAAACAAACTTACAATTATTGTGAAAGGAAGTTTATTGTTTTATTTATAGTTTTTTATTTTTTTTTTTTTATTTTACGATATTATATATTAATTACTTTGCTTTTCTATGATTATTTCATATGTGCTACATATGCAAAAATATTGATGATAAACAACAGAAAATATGCATGACATCAATTTGCATCAATAGTAATTTTTTCAGTACAGTTTTTATGTATACTATGTAAAATTTGTATTTGAACTATAAATAAATTATCATATAATAACTATTTGAGAAGAAACCATACACTTTGTTTACTTGATTGGAATTATAGCACAATATTTACCATTAATAAAATAACTTAATATCTATAGCCACAATTATAATTGTCAAAAATAAAACTAATAAAAAGAAACTATATAAAAAAAATTTTGCTGGTTTTAAATCCATGTTATTCTGGAAACTTGCACCTGAGCTAAATTATTTGATGTTCATAACTTTAAATTATATATTCAATAATAATTATTCTTATAATTCATAATCATTACTTTATTTTTTAATTCTGTTTTCAATTTTTAATTAAAAATGGTATTACAGTTTACGTTTTTACGTAAAAAATGAATTTATAAAAATACTTAACGATGGTATAGTACAGATATTAGAAATATATTATTCCAGCTTAATAAGTTCAATCAAACTCTGACAAAATGAAAACAATATGCATTAGTTTTAATAACTGAATCAAAATCTCATATGATTTTGTACATGATATTAGCAAGTACAATTAATGGTTACGAACTATAATACCAATAATGTATCCGATTTTTATTTACAATATCAGTAGTCATGAATTGCTTCCAATAATAAAAATGCAGTCAAATTTAAAATAAAATAAACTTTAGTTAAATTTGAAAAGGTTAACCATTTTATAGTTAACTAGGTAATACAATGAACATCAAACATCCCTTCTAGTTAAAGTATGTGTTTGCTAAGTCGCAAGATCAAAGTTTAAATCTCGGTCATTCTGAAACATAAAAAAGAATAGTTAAAATTGTGCATTCTAAGTAACTTATAATAAAATGAAGGTTTCCACAAGCGAAGTGAACACTCAACGCGTGCTATTATATTCCGTCAAAATTTTGATATTATGTAATTTGTAAATAGGAAATTAATTTTATTTTGACGGAATAAAATTAAATTGAATATAACCATTGATAATTTGAACCTTCAATCTGTTGCGATAATAATTAATTGGATTGATGTTTTACATATATCACAATTTTTGTTAATCCAATATAATATTTTATGAAATTCAGCAGAATTTTATTAACCAAATAAAAATTTTTGCAGTCAGTGTATTAAAAAATTTATTAACGTTAATTTAAAAATATAATATTGCATATTATTATTACATTATAGTTTTTCTGTCAACATAATATATCTATAACTTCCTCGATTCTTATAACTTTAATACATTAGAAATATTTAACGAGTTTACGATTTTTGGTACGAAAGTTATTATTTCTTATGTGTATTATTTTATTTGATTATGTACTAAAAAAAGTGACATAGGAGAATTTCTTATATCTATTAGAAAAATCTTATTTTAACAATTCAGTATTATATTCAGCAAACAATGAAACATGTATACATAATTTTTAATGGAATGTAAAAATGCAAAAGTTCATTAATAATGTTTGTTCTATTTTGGTTGTAAGAATAAAACGTTTTTAATTAAATACGCTAAATGAACATATTATTAAATGACTTTTTTACTGCATTTCGAATAGAATAAGTTCATTGGACATATGTATTTATACTATTTAAAGATAAGAAGTGTAAACATGACGAAAAAACTGAACTATTTTTTGTTACTACTTCTATAATACAATATGCATAAATATGGATAATAATGAAATTACTGCTAAAAATATAAAATCATTTCTACTTAACAATGTATCACATAAAAGTATTTCTTACTTCGCCATTGTATGATTTTAAAAACGAAAAATAAGAAAGAAATTTTTGATTTTTCAAATCAATTTCTTACAGGATGTAAAGAAATTTTAGTAAACAATAATTCTGATTATCACGTGATATATTTAACTAAAATTTTTACAGTTCAGACTGAAAGAAATATAGTAATGTAGCTTTATTTTCTTACTTGGTACCAGATAAACAGTTGAAAACTTATGTTAATACATATAATACAATTAAAAATTATAATTGATTCAGAAATTGATAAAGCTCTCTTAAATGCACGACCCTATGCTCATTTCAGAACGAACATGTGAAGATTCTCACTTTCATTTTAACTCAGAATTCAATACCAACAATGCATTTTTGATTTGGTAAAAGTATTACAAGAACGCCAACGTATATGAAGGGCTAAGTTCAGCAAAGGACTTGATACTCGAAAATCATACACTGGATAGATTAATCGGTGGCAAAAATGACTCGATGTTTAAATTTTAAAATAAAAATTAAATATTATAATTTTTTAAATTACACTCAGGAAATTTTGATGTTGCTCAGAATAGAAAAAATAATTTTATAAATTATAAAATTATTATTAGAAAATGAATGTAAACATACGCTCTAATTAATGAATGATATATTAAATTGAAAAAACTCTTTTCTTTAGAATATGGTTGCATTTTATGAAAATAAATTTCTCATAAGCATAACGTTAAAGTAAGTGATTACAGTTGTATGTTTTGTGATAAATTTGAGATTGCCATTATTTTTGAAAATTTCTTACAGACGTTTAAAATTTTATGTGCTTATTAGTTATTATCAATGTGTCATAAACTTTTTATAGCGATATTCATGCATTCTAAATTTGTAATGTTTTAAATCTGTTGTTCTTTATTTATTGAAATAAACTTTTTTTGTAATAATAATATCAAAGGAAGATGTTTTTAATGAATTATAATGTAGTTTTTAATTTGTAAATTTAATAATGGTATTGCATAATTTGTAAATAACATTCAAAATGGATCTTAATTTTAAAACTTATAATATTGTGAAAATAATCAATGCAGTTACAGTATTGTGAGAGCATTTTCAAATGATACAATAAAGTTGTTCAGAGCCATCAATTTAATGAAGCACATGCACATAATATTTATATAAATCGTTGTAACTCAAGGAATATTGAGCAGGTTAATATTAAATTTTTCTGAAATCGTTCTTATAATTTAATAAACAACTTTCTTACTGGGAGTTTATTTTATTCCAATTTTCGTTAGTCATTTGTTTGATTCAACATTTTTTATTGTACGAAATTGCAAGCTTTTGATCAGGAAAATAAAAAAAGAAATCAAAATCTAAATATTTAAAATTTAAATCTCAAATGTTAAAAGTTATCAGTAAGAAAAGATTGTTTCTTCGTGAATTAAAAGCTGGTTAATAAAAGTAAACGTTAAAAAATAATGATTATTTCAAATCTGTTTTCCATTGAATTCTATATATTTATTAAAATTGAATATTACAAGCCAATTTATACTTGTTCGATGTTTATTATATAAAGAAAATAATGCATTTCTTTAAATTTTAGGGACGTTACAATTCTTAATAATTTCTGAATCCATATAATGATTAATTTAACTTTAATAGATATACATTACAATAGTTCTCCAAATACTGGTACTATACAATTTTCTGAATTTAAAATTCTAGTTTCTTAAAATAAGTTATTTTTTCAACGTTCAGTTTTAGAGAAAACATATTAAATATTACATCATCACATAGTTCAATATAACGTTTAACTTCTAAAATAAGATATTCGATTAAAAAAACGCAAATATGTTTATGGTGCAAAATAAGAGCGGCTGGAAACAAGGTTAGTGCAAAACTTGGAGGTTTTGAATACGACAGGGTTTATTACACTCCAGCGAAACTCGGTCGAGACCGAGATCCGTATTGAATCGCCCGATAGCTTGAAAACGAGTCAGAATATTTGGACAAGTGTAGGACTTTGCCATATCGTACGCAAAGACTAATCTGGATCAGCGAACATTCTATTTAAACAGGATTTTACCTTAAACACGGTCATTGCGTATTTTCGTGCACAAATCAAACAACTTTTCAATAAAAACACGGGAAAAAGACAAGTAAATTTTAATAACACTAAAAAGTATCTTCATATTCTATTTTTTTCATTTGCCACATAAAATAACACTCATTTTAAATAACACATATTTTATGAATAATTTTGTTTTTGTATATATGGCATAGCATATTGTTCACGTACTGATATTGCTATTTTGAATACATAATTCTCATGAACTCATTTAGATTTTTGTTGAATGGAAAGTTATTTCAATTTTATTAAAATATTTTTTTTTTTTTTTAATTTATAATATAATTTAATATTGGTTTATTGAAAAGAGATAATTATTGACTACATAATTTATGATGTTTAATAATTAAACATTATCTTTTATCCTGAAATTTCAGGACAAACTTTTCCACTATTAGAAATAGTTCAACTTTTATATCTGACCTTTCTAGAATAATTTAATTTTAATAAAACTTAATAACAAAAAACTATATATATAACAAAATGAACTTGTTAAAATAATGGCAAAAATTATTTAAGTTCGTCATTTTTAACACAAGCAGAAAATCTAAATATTAAAGTCCAAATATATTTTTAAACTTATACTTTCTTGTAAGAGAGAAGAGTGGAAGCGACATTCATGGTTAATCATTCAAAATATACGACAAAGAAGTGAAATAGATTGTTCTTATACTTCGATATAAAAAAATAAAATTTATATCAAACATTAATTCTCCAGCATTGACTACAGAAAATAATAAGTATTTAAAATATTTTGTTATTTTATTATAACAACAAAAAAATGGTTGAAAATATTTATTTTTATTTTGAGTAATTTAAAGAAAATTGTGATATGCAATTATTATTTAATTATGAATAATATTTTAATAACAAATTAATATAATAATAATTAAAATGTGTGATTTATCATTTGTTTTTATTTATCAAAAGTCTTATATTACTTAATTTTCAATATTTCAAGTGATTTTTTATTTTACACTTATTTTCTTATCACTTTGTTTTACTCCGTTTTCAGTAATCATAATTGAAATTAGTTTGAAAATTTTAAGTTTGTTACATTAAATTATGAATTATTTTAAGAATACATAATGAATATATAATATCAAACTATCAAAATATATTTTTTCATTTTTCAAACTTATCGAAAATTAGATTTTTAAATTTCTCTATACTAATGGTATTTTAAATGCTGTCATGGTTCTTCTCATTTCAATATCTACATTAACACGCTAGTGAAACGAAAATTATACGTGTGAAAATATAAACCTAAAATTATTCAAATTAAATTAAAAGAACATAAAAAAAGCAATTCTACTGAAGCTTGGAGATCTCATTGGATGTTCACATTATTAAATTCCAGAATTAAATAAAATTACATTTTTATATTTCGATAATTTTTATCATTTCTTTGTATTAAAATAATATTTAAAATATAAAAATTATTTTTAGAAAGAATAATTAAATTTCATCTTTTTTTAAATATACAAGAGATATATACTAAAATCGATTAAAATCCGTAATTATTTTGAAAGCAAAAAAATATTTGTGTTAATAATATAAAACAAATATTTGAACAATTTGTGTTAATAGTGGCTTAATGATAATTTAACTGAATTACTCTAGTTATTACTAAGCTATAATCAATTTTTCTATGTGCAATAATTCAATTTCTAACTTTACAAATGTTAGACACTTAAGTAAAAATATAGCTTTAAACATTACCTATTATTGTAAAATATAATTTTTTCAACTTATGTAAATGCAGTGTTTACTTCAAGAAGTATATATACACTGTTATATCAATTATTTCAGAATCAGTGACACCTGTTTATTTTAAATGATCACATATTTCGTCATTTATTAATAAAGGTAATTTTGCACTTAGTACGACGTATGTTTAACAGAAGCACCATCATTATTGCATTTTATAAACTTTAATATAATTGAGAGAAAATTAAAAAAATCGTATTAAAAGAAAAGCATTCTGTTTGAATCGTCTAAATTTTTTAAATGAAAAAATATTAATTTATATTAAAAAGAT
Source organism: Axea sp. ZL-2020 (assembly GCA_022817665.1). NCBI lineage: Eukaryota > Metazoa > Arthropoda > Insecta > Hymenoptera > Scelionidae > Axea > Axea sp. ZL-2020. The sequence continues at coordinate 18,956 of JABFOX010000187.1, forward strand.
TTTTTTACACTATAATATTTTGAAGAGTGTATTAATGTTTAAATTAAAATAATCACGTACTACAAACGATATTTTTCAATCATCAGTGGAACTTGAATAGTTATAAAATGAACTATTTCGATTAAAAATTATAATACTAAAAATAATAGATCCTGGGATCACAAGTATTTCCTACATTTTAAAAGATGATTCTGCGTTTTTCAAAGACACAAATTTTGTGTTCATTAAATAGAATACTCGTTTAATAAATGAATAGAAAGCATCGGAGTAGAATGACAAATTAACGTGATAATATCATGCATAATAACAAGTGACATAAAAGTATGGAATTGTTTTATGAGGGCGATATAAATTCTGCTGTATAAATATTAACTTAAATGGTCATTTTACCGATTAGAATTTTTAATTCTAACCAGATTTTTAAACTATTCTAAATACACAAAAAAATATTTATAAATAAAAAAGCATGGCTTTGTAAAATAAAATATAGAGAATAATCATTAATTATTTATTGAGTGACAATATTTTTGTTATCGATTTTTGTTGATATAACAAAAGAAATGTTGATATTGATACTGAATGGCACTTAGTAAATAACTTATATTTGCGAAATTGAAATATCAATTCAGCTAAAATGTATGATTTGAGAGTATTGATTTGAAAAATATTAATACAAAGACAGCTGAAGAAAAAATTTATAAACTGGACCGGGTTCGCGACGGTTATTTAATTTTTAACAACTGCTTAAATTATAACCATTAGTATATTTTTCTAGTAAAGAGGTAATTATCACAAATTCAGT
>JABFOX010000188.1:0-19755 GCA_022817665.1 Axea sp. ZL-2020
AAAATTGAAAAAAATAACAAAATATAAAAAATACACAAATACATAAATAAAATACAAAAGAAAAAAGAGAAGAATTTTCAAAAACAAACAATCAAATAGATAAACAACTCTACCAATTTAACATAAATTATTTAAACGTTAACAAGTTTATGTTAACTTTTGAGTTTTCAGTTTTAAATCATTTTATCTGTTTTAATAAACTGATATCAATATGCAAATTAATTCATATTTTTATTGTTATAATAAAGAAAATATAATGGTTTACGCTTTTGTTTTGCATTGTATTTTTCACTGAATAAATTTAAATAATATAATTTTCTTTCTTTCTCCATTTAAACATTGCATATGCTACATTATAAATTTATTTTATTTATGTAGTTAAACTTAACAAAATGTAAAAGCTCCGACAAAAATGAATCGTTTAGGAAAAGTTTTCTTGCAAGTAGCAAAATCCGTTGCGCGAAACATATGTACATAAAACTCTACACATATACTCTGAGCGTCTAAGGCACATCTAAACACTGAAATCCTATTGATGAGTATATCAGATAGCCAAGACACAAAAGACCAATCAAAAATCCTTCTTTTGTATAAATACATATATATCTTTCTTTTTTTTTGTTTATTTTGTTTGTTTTTTTTTTGTTTTTTCATAAAATATAAATATTCTTATCTCAAATGTCAGTAATATAAACAAAATATATTTCGTACTTTAATTTTAAAAAAGAAAAGAAAATAATTAATTTTTCACATTACTATGTTACAATATAACTATGTTGCTTTTCGTGTATATGATACCAATGAATTTACATGTACATCCAATACAACTTAAAAAGTTTAATTATATCGTTATTAGCAACTTTGCAATCATAATTTTACAATTTCTTACTTGAGAATATATAATTATGATCTTACATGTTAATGTTTCTGTACATATTTTTTAAATTATGATTATTCCACTTGATAAACCGTTACCTTTAATATTAATATTTTTATAAAATAAAGACTGCTCGTTTATACATTCTGTGAATATTAGTTTAAGAATTGTAATGAAATCATAATTTCAGAATTAGCATGAACACATTTCAACAATTATCTACGAAAGCTCTGCAATAATACAATAACAAACTGCTGGTATCTGAACAGCAACTTGGGAGAAAGCACACGTTATACTTAATGTCTCGAATTGCAAATAACGCGTAATAAAAGCTCTTCGAATATCTGCAATATCTTAAATTGTACACGACAAAATCACAATTGTGAAAACTCGTAGTTTCGAGAAATGTTCCCGTACTAACGTCAAGTACCGCAATTTCAGGAGAAGCACTCTTTGTCAAACGATACAGTCTTATATCAGATGGTACACAAGGGAGTGTTTGGCCAATGTAGTTTTATTCGATTTCCCATTTGAAAATATCGTAAGTTTCCATCATGGTTCTTGATTAGACAAATGATTATAAAAGACGTCCCCTTTTTAACCCTTCCGTAAATTCCATCACTATCATGTTTATGTCAAACAAAGTAATATACCAAGTAAATCTTTTTGCGACATGACTTATCAGTTCCAACGACTGATTTAAGAAATAAACCAAGTGTAAGTCTTGTCTCGCGTAGACACGAAACAGCGGCACAGTGCAATGTGCTGATCCACCTTGTTTAACTAACCATTGGCCAATAAGACTACACTTAGTCGGGATTAAAACAACTTACACCCAAAGATATATACTTAAGTTACCTTGCGTTGCAACTAAATTCCAAAAAGAAAATCTGATACTTGAATCTGAGGAAAAATAACTAATTGACAAATACTGGCAAAGAAAATTTTAACTCCGATAATACCGCGGTACTATTAAGAAGATTCGAGAACTAAATAATGAGTGCAAATGATACACATTGGCAAAAACCCTAGTATCACACGATATCCTTTAAATATTGTAATGTAAACAATGATATTACTATAATACACGAACATTGTCAGTTTGATATGCCAGATAAACATTTTAGATATGTAGTGTTATATATGAAGAACTGACACTTTTATTTTTTTAATTGTTTCAAAGTGAATTATGCTAGCGACAACTTATTATACCTGAAATGCAGAGTTTTGGCAAAATTACCTGTATAACAAATGTTACAAATATCCTCCATCCAAGCAAATATCCATTCCATGTTACTGGCCACTCGTTATAGGATTCTATTGTCAATAGCTTGACTAAAACAAAATCTCAAAATCAGTTGCCGACAATAAAACTAACAATTTCGAATAAAACATGAACATCTGCGCATCTAGTGATAAGTAACTGAAACTCCAGAACATTTTGCTTAATTTGGTGCTAAAATTAGGACATTGAGTGAATTTCGAACAGAATAATTAAAGAAAGAAATGTATCAGTTCTTCATAAATCATTCTGTATTTTAGAATAACATAATACTCGTTAAGATTTTTTGAACTACTTTTATCAGTCCAGAAATGTGAAAAAGAACTTGTTTCTCCATAACTGTAAAAAAATTTATTTTTCTACAATGATTATATATAAACATATTTTTGTTACTATTAAAACAACACAACATAATGTTAATGCTTAGATTTTTCTGTAGCATAACATAAAGAGTTTTCGTATAATAATTATATATACACATTAGTTTGCATATTTAGGAACCTAAGTATTTTTTATCACGAATGATACGTATGATTATAAAATATTACGAAACAGGAATAATTAAATGTTTTTATATTTTTTATGTCATAGCTGTATGAAACAGAAGTAATCAAGTTGAGAATAAATTGAATTAAATGTGAATTATTTTTGATCACATGTAAAAAGCTTTTACATTTTATGTTTTAATAAAAACTGGTCTGAATAAGACTATTTAATTTGCTGTTACAACTCACCATATTTCTACGTTCATTCGTTTTTTGTGACGGTTTAATCAAATAGAAAATAATGATTCATTACGATCATATGTGAACTTAATTTATACATTGAAATTAATTAAAATAACATTTAGTTTGATAATTTATAGTTGGACACATTATGTTTGTATAATATTATACGGATATAAGAATTATACAAGACTCAATACAAAATTTAGAAAGTAATAGTACTATGAATCCATAAATATAAGAAGTATAATATATCTATGTAATAATTGTTTACATTGAAAACTTTTTTTAAATTTAAATGAAAATGAATAAGTTAGGAAGTATATAGACTCTGGATAATTTTAATTCAATTATTTTAACTCGAGGATAATATTAAATATTTATATCTTTAGAAAACAATATGTAACTCATAATGTATTCTATTATAATTGTTCATAATTCATTCTTTCTATCCTATATAATACGAATACTGTTTTAAGCTGGAACAATTATATATTAAAATTTGTCTGTACAAGTCATGCATGAATTATGATTTATTTCAAATCACGAATTTGCTTAGTAACATAAATATGCTATTAATATTATATATTCATTGTTAGAATTTTAAACATATCTAAATTACATTTTTAAATGTTTTTAATATAGTTAGTATACATTTTATTACCAATCAGGTAGGCTAACGTATTAATTATTACAAACTATAATACTGTTAGTTGTTTATATTCCTTGTTAACAATAATAATAATAAAAAAAACAAACAAATATCATGATTTTTCCATTAATAATACTGAAACTTTATTTCAGCAACTTCTTTAACATTTTACACTTCGGTTAATAATGTTGGTATTTACAAATCGGTTAATGTTGATGTTCAAGTTATAATGTTCATTTTCTTAAGATGTATATATTTATATATACGTCAATAAATTTATAATTATTACTCTGAAAAAGGGTATACTAATTTGCACCATAAATCCATAAGAGTGCACCGTTTGTACCGGGCAATATGTCCGTTGAAATAAATTCCAAGAAACATGCTCAATGTTTTTCAAAGATATATGTTTCTTTATGTGGTATTCGCTAGACTGAAAACTTTGTTTTAAATTCTTCAAAACTCTTAAAAGCACACGTCACGACGTCTTCACTAATCGGAGGAATAGCCTCTCGCCTTCATTCAGAAACTCTTTTAATTTTTGCACGTTCTTTTTCGGATTTCTAACCGTTCGAGGCAGAATAGTCGTGAGCCAAAACTTAGCACAGTTTGTTATAACAGACATACCATACAGCTTCGCATCTGAAATTCGTAAACTATGAAAACTTTTCTCAACTCAGTAAAATTCTTGCGTTAAAATTTCGCCCTAAAACTTCTAATACGAATCATTTATTCGTGAATAAGATACCAATTGATACTTAGTTCTATGTCATATGTACGTGATTCAGTTTTTTTAACAAATGTTTGAAATATTTTTTTCTACTTTAATTAAACGTAGAACTACCAATGCAATCCAAAAATATGTATTATTTTTCTTTTTAAATAAGTTCAAATAAAAATTCTAGATAAAAATAAAGAAACTTATTTTTAAAGTACTCAGAAAGCATTAGACAAAATTAATATATTAAGAGATTTTCTTTTATACCTTAACTAAAAATCTCGTATAAATACAAAAATAATTGCTGGCTTAATAGTTAAACGATTATTAACAAAACTGTTTAATTATGATTTTTTTCTTAACACGTACATTATGCCTTACAAGTTACAAAAATAAATTAAGATATTTTATTATTGTGACTTTCAGAAACAGTAGACGAGAGAACAAAGTATGTTGAGGAACAAAATCCATGACATATTTCGAAATCTTGTTCGTTAAAATAAATGTATATTTTATTGCATCATTGGATAAAAATTTTACTTACTATAAATGCAAAGTATCGTGTTACATGCAAAAATATTTTATGACATTTTTCACTTTTATGGGTGATCTTGAAAAATTAAAAACAAATTAAGAAATAAAACATAACACGCGTAATAAAAATGTTGACAATATAAAACAATAATTTTAGATAATGGAATAATAGTAATCTCTACTTATATTATACTGGCACTTTGCAGGAATTGAGCCATTTATTAATATTCATGCATGTGCAAGCGTGCATATTTGACTATTTACTAAACAGTAAAAAAAAAAAAAAAATAAAAAAAATAACATACGACGAAAAATGGGTTATCTGACTTTGCGTTTGAAATGATTTGAAAAAGTACTGTTTGAGATATAAGAAACGTTTTCTTGAGAAAAAAATCGCTTTAAAGTATCGTAGTAAAAAATATTGCTAGTACTTTCACATCACTTAAGTTAATTATTTCCACTTTAAATTGCTGTAAATCAAAACCACGCTTTCTGACCACTGATAATCTCCTTTTTAAATGCTTACCATATGCTACGAATAGGCTTTGTCGTTATTCTAGCGATGTTGAATTCATAAAATGAAATGAGCAGTATATTTACTCCAAATTCGTATTTTTTAAAAATCAAATTCGATTTATGAAACATTGTGTACTCCTGTTATATACTGTTATACTATTTGACATTGCTATAGGAATAAACCAAATATGAATGTGTAGTTATAATATTTTATGAACTTTATTTTGCTAGATTCACAAACCGTGATGTTAGATATTAAAAAAGAAAACAATACAATATTTCGCTAAAAGTAATATACGTATTAAAAGTAAATATATTCTTTTTACCGGAACTGTAATTAAAATTATTACATCAAATATAAAAAGAAAATATATCATATAAATGATTTTATTATGTATAGTTCATTATCGAAGTGATTTTATTATCAAAAAATTACTTATTCACACCGATATTTAATTCATTATTTATGTAAATAAACATGTAACCAAAAATACAATTAAACATACATAGAATTAGTGAATACTTATGATTTTGCTCTGTTATTATAATTTAAACAACTGAATATTTTATGCAAAACATATTTGTTTTCAGAACAAACATCTACAATCAATATAAAAATGATAAAATTGATCATCAAAGTTCTTTATAAAAAAAACTATACATCTACATTCGAATCGTATACTTGTTTATTACAAATCTATTATTTAATACGGTTTAAATTGTTGTATTTTTGAAATAAACTTTAAATGTAAAATATTTAAGCATTATATAATTTTACTAAACAACGGCATTTGTACATATCGATTACAATAATACTCTGAAATGATAAGTGTTTAGCATTCACATGGTAATATACATTTTTACATATAAAATTCTAGGAAAAGAGATACATTTGTAAGAAATGGCCTTGCAATTACAGATTTAGAATAAAAAAAACATGGAAATTGATCCCTATGCACTTGTAAAATTAAATTAATCTGTTCGCTTTTATCGTTAGATACATGTGTCAGTCCTAATTTTCTTTCCTAGGCCTGGTGTCACAATTCATCACGTATATTTATGATAACTATTTGTGTTCATGATAACAAATTGTATCACACATAGATGGATAATGTAATAGGGAAACAATAAAATAAATACAGAATGTTATTAGTGTGGTAATAATTATATTTTCACTTATTTAGAACGTTACAAATTCTTCCCACAAAACTTAATGATAATTCGTATCATATTTAAATAATAAAATGTCTGGGCTATGGTGCTAGTTTGCTGTTGAGAACCTGGTACCGAAACGGTTAATATAAGACATTTGTAATAAAGTATGCAAGAAGTGTGATAATTTAACGTAAACACCAGTCCGATACATGGTTATCGTATGTTAGAGGATCTATCAAAATTTCGGTGCAGACAGGCCATATGGAGTTTCGTATTACAAAAAATAGGTTGGTAATTCTTTTACATTTACACTTCCATTGGGAATATCGATATCCAATGTTTGTGAATTTGTTTGTGATTTACGTATTGTGAGAGCATATCAAGATACATATATATTTTTTTACAACAAATTATTCTGAAATACATTCGCTGAATGTACGGAGACTGAATTTCCATTACTAGTAAAATAATAGGTTTTAATTTGTTAGAAGTTTGAATTGCGTTTTTAACTACATCAATTTTCTTTTTTCAGATGAGTAAGTAGTTTGGTATATTTTTTTATTATAATTATGATTTCATTATTAATAATTTTATACTTTGAAAAGAAAAATGATTGAAAGTAAGAATGAAAGAAGTTTTTTAAATAAACAAATATCAGTATGTTTAAGAATATATTTGTTTTAATAAATAAAAACTACATGTAATTACATTACATGTTAATTATTTGGATATATTTATACTGTATTGAGATATTTCATGTTAAAAATATCCATCGAAAATTTAATAAGAATTGTTTTACGATATTTACTGAAAATAATTTCTATTAATATTTATCGGAAAATTCATCGTATAAAAAGCTTAGAGTACAATGGAACACACAATAAAATTTTACGTAGCGTGTTAAAATTGTAACGCTTTCCTTTCAAAAGATGGGAAAAGTGATTATAGATTATAAGTAATAAGAAGGAATTTTATTATAATTACAAAATAACTTTATGCTTTTTATATTACACTACCGGTTTATAATTTATTATTTTATAATACTTTTAATGCTGAAACATGACTAAAAATTGTCATATAGTATAAAATAATTAAAAAGTATCAAATCGCCACATCTTAAATTGAGAAAATACAGGGTTAATTTCTGTAACTTTGAAATTTATATTGATCAGTCTATAACTGATTCCTTTCTGGTATTTTTGTGAAGTAAACACAGTACTAACGTGCTTTTAATTTAATTTATTATTTTCCGTTTTGTTCTGTTTATATATATGTATGTAAATATACTTTGTGGAAGGTGATCCTTCATAAAATAGATTTACTTCCACTAATTTTGTTTTATTTAATGATAGATTTTTCAATTTAAATTGTATTATTAATTTTTTAATAAAACAATATAATTTAAAATATATATTGAAATTGAGAAAAGCTTTCACAGAATCATTCTGCTATGCATAAATTAGATAATGATGATATCTTAGATTTGATTCAAAACTAGAATTATGTGTGATATGTAAGCATACAGTGACTTCTGGATTCTTACAGAGATTTGATTTTGTAGTTTCATTCAGTATGTAGCAAAGTGAATTCTTGACGAATTTTCAAGACGATGTGAGCTAATTTTCAAATTAATAAATTAAATCTGAGTGCTCTTAAATGTAAAATTTTACATTATAGTTTAGAAGTTTTATAACATTGATAATTACAATATAGCAGAGTATTCCACTTTAAACGTCATTCCATTCTTTTATGATCTCTTCATTTTTATTTCATAAACAGTAACAACATCCTGTTACGTCTAACTTTAACGTACGTACGTGATTTGCTTGCAAATAATTTTTCTATATTTTCGTTCATCTAAAACATAAAAACGCATGTTATCAAAGTACATTCTACATATTACATTTTGCAAATTCAAATTATTTTTAGTTTAAATTCGGTTAAAAACTATACAAATTACAAAACTTCAGATTTCATATTGGTTAAACGAATGATTTTAAATTTACTTTTATCTTCTAGTAAATTCATATAAAGAACGTTTCATCACTATAAAAGGAATTGAAATGTTTTCATGATCCGCCCCTAGATTCCAATAAATGTGTGTGCTTATTATGCATTTCTACATTTAATTTCATTTATTCGTCTAGTGTTATACATCAAACAATATCATACGAGCAAACTTCAAAGTAACCGGCAAATGATCAAAAAAGCGTAATACGTAGTGGTAGCAAATTTACTTAGTAAAAACATTAATCCTCAAAATAAGTGTAGCCCCAAGTCCATAAGACGCATTACAATCATAAAATGTCGATACGTTTCATCAGCTCGATTAGTTTTAGAACAAAAAAACAAAGATTGAATGTCACAATACCAATGTTCATTCCATTTGTACACAAGAACTCCTGCATTGTGACTACAAGTGTCATCACTATCACAATTTTTGCACTTGTCTGAAGAATACCTTTTTGTCTTCTACAAATACAGCATTCCACTTATTTCCTTTTATCTTCAACTTCGGTATTTTTAAAGCAAATGTTAATAACAAAATTGTTCGAACTAGTTTAAATAACGCATACATTTGATGTCATGTAACAGATATTTCTTGAGTTTATCGACCGTGGAATTAAAATTATGTTAATATTAACATTAATAGGGATCAAGTGGGAGGTGTTTAAAAGATTAATTATTATTAGAACAAAATTGCTGCTTATTGAACATAATATAAACCGTTATGTTTAGAATGTTATTGTTTCTAATTTGTTGAAAACTACAGAGGATTTATAAATTTTATTCTTCACAACAGTTTAATCTTTCGTATACTTTTTAAAGATTTATATCATCTTTGTTAAACTCCTATTAGAATATGTATTTTAGTTTCCATAAATTATGAGAAAGGTGTCATTTTCATAAGTTAAACTGTACATCATATATTTTTGTTCTAATAAGAACTCCGGGTAGCAAATTAGATTCGAATCAATTCTTTTAACTTGGAATTCTGTAAATATGCAGTTAAAATAAACTGTTATTTAATTTTCTTAACTTTAAATTACGTGCTTAATAATAGTTATTTTTTATTGAATACTGTCATTCAATAAATAAGCTTAGGATTATGAAAGTAAAATTAAAAATTATGTCCGATATATATATATTAATTCAAGATTTGGTAGCATTGGCACAGCCTATGACTATTTTGCATCTGAATGAATGTGCAGAAACATTTTCCATTAAAAATTACACTTACACATTCATATAATAATTGATTTAATGGATTTGTCTATTAGTCACAGTTAGTGCTATTATATGATACTACTGTAACAAAAACTATGGCTATGTTGTTATTAAATCTTTGACAACTTTGAACCATAGGTTGACACTCTAACATATTTTTTGTAAATATATTGTGATGCAGCGACTTTCGTATAAGCATACTCGCCACAATAGCAATAACTTCTCGGGAGATAGATGTTAAATTTTATACGTGGTAATAACAATGAAGACAATTTTTTAAAGTTGAAAATCATCACATACGCATTTAGTCGGATAACTCAATTACTTAAATTAATATTAATCACCACGCAATTTATTAAAGGAAATTATATTATCGTAATGGAACTTATCACGCGAAGTTTCAGACTGGAATTGCAAGAGCTAACAAGATCCAGAAAACTGGATTAAATCACTATTGAATGTGTTAGTAATAATAATAATAATAATAATAATAATAATAATAATAGCATTAATAATAATAACAATAATAATAATATTATTATTATATTTACATTCGAATACACAGTATTCAAACCACCATGAGTAATGCAAACGACTCAATGGACGTCTTTTAGGTTTTTTTCGAATATTACAACGAATAAAAACAAAATAAAAGAAATATAAGAAAAATATTATTCAATAAATTTTCGAGGCCTTATCGTTTTTCGCTTGCGACTATTAATTCTACAAGAATTTCGTTGCACTCAAAATCTCAGGATTAATAGCACAACATTTATTATACAAAAAATTTTATCAGATGTAATAAACTTTAGTTCAGAAATTGAACTATGGTCGCTAACTCTCACTGACCACTGTAGCTTTATGGGTTTTTGTGATTATTTTAGCAATAGAAGAAAAAAAAAACAATTATTGTACAATTTTGGTTACGGTACAATCCAACGATGACTAACATAATCGATCTAATTTTAGATAGACACTCTAAATAGTATCGCTGAGCCACAGAAAAATTATTTTCTATATTGCAATTGTAATTGATATTATAATTGTAATCGAAAAGCACAGTCTCTATTCTCCAGAAAATTTTACCTTTGCCTTAAGGCTTTGATCGGTGTGAAACAAGAGCGGATTTTGGTGTTGTCTCGGATGGTCTTGTTGAGGATCTAAATTTCTCAGACGAGCTGTGTTCCCTTCTACCTCTTCTTCTTCTTCATCACATTCAGGCTCGCTTTTCCAAATCATGACAGTGGTCATCTTGCTGCTTAATTAAATAAATGTGGCAATGTCGCCTTCCTCGGTTAGTGTCGTACAACTCAGAATGAATCGTTGTGGGTCCTCGGTTTTACTATTGATTATTTTATTGAAGTCGCTGACGTACGAATCGAAATGTCCCTGCAACAGATCAGTTCAAAATTATAAGCCTGAGAATGAATTAAAAATATTAAGCAAGTATTTCTTTTTACTATTTTATTCGATGGTTATTGCTCGTATTACATCTGATAATATACATGTATGTTGCATGAATGTTTTACACGAATAGCATGTATACATTATCCTTAAATTTAATATAAAAAACTTATTAAACTCATGTTCGAGATAATGTTTAATTTATATCTTATAACCACTGCTAGCAAAAATACAAAAGAAGTGTTTTTATCTATTTTTATTTCTTATATTTTTATAACTTTATGTCGAGATTTGCCCATTTTAAAAAAATTCTGCGGGCGATTACATTTAGAACAATACAATAACAAGAAAAATCATAACATTTTTTATACGGTACTTATATTTGAAGAAATTGTCTTTCTTTTGACTACTACTTAATCGATAGATTAATTTTTTAAAGTTAAATTTCCTATCAAATTAGTAACAGATAAAAAAGAATATAATTACATAGTGTTGTTAAATTTACCAATTGTTCTTAATAATTATTAATAAAATTATTATGAATAATTTTATATACCATCTATCGCTTTTTTGTTCGTTCAAAAATTTAGTAATTTGTATATACAGTTTTATACATGTAAATTTATTATTCATTCATAGGGGTTATTTTTTGTTTAATATTAAATGGATATAAAATTGTATGAAGAGTAGTGTTTTTTGACAAATGTTGTTGTTATATTAAATGACCAAAATTTAATTGTTTATTATATTATTTTTTGTTCTTTATTTTGAATATTGTTCAACAAGTAAAATCTATAATATTGAATTCCGTCAAAAATAAACAATTCAAATTTTAATTAAAATGTGTATTAAATAATAAATTTTACATTGCATAAATATTTCTGTTTTTAATAATATTTAGTTTTTAAATTAAATTCATAAATCATATATTTGAGCAAATATATTATACATCGTACTTAGTAAAATTTATTATTGTTAATTGATGCGCAATACTATATATGTTTGATACGTATTTCTCTGAATATTTGTTGTTCTTGAAAAAATGTTTAATAGTCTAAATTAGTAATCGAATGATTTGTTCGAACAATAATATGATGCTGTTTTATAATTTATTTGTAACGCAGGGTTTTTTGTTCTTTAATTTAAAATGTTAGTTACAAAAGCATTCATCTTTTATACAAAATATGTAAGTTCAGTGGTGCAGATTGTAATTGTGAACTTTATTTTGCAATAAAAACTATACGTATAAAAATATCATATTTACTTATGAAATAATTATCCAAATGCAATTTTATATTATAAATCATATTAAATATATGGTTGTAAAAAATTAATTTTTCGAATAATACATGTAATAAAAATTACAACAAATTAAATATTTAATTAAATTACTGTAACCTTTTTGCAATAGCTTTTTGAATCAATATCATGCCGATATAATCGACAAAACTCCACTAACAATTCCGTGAGATTGCACTTTATCATACTGGTACTTGCCATTGTAAAATGTAGTTATTATTGTTATGTAACTCATTAAAATGTACTCCAAATACCACGCTATCAAATATGGTAACAAAAATTGATTTAAACTTCATTCATAACAAGGATGAATATTTGATTTTGACCCTTGAATTTTTCGTTTTAATATGTCATTATTAACACGTCATCTGCTTTTATTGAATTGAATATGCTTTTTAAATATTAAATAAATATATTGTTTACTCTACAATGTTGATATAACATATTATTAAACATAAAATGAGTTCACTTCTCTTGTTAACAAGGTTTTTTATAATACTTTTTTATTAATTTTTAAAATGTTTTATTAAATTTATTGTACAATTTAATAAAAACATCAATGCAAACTGTAAAATTATAAAGCAATGTAGACAATTGCGAATTACTGTCATAGATTTCACTAAAATTGTATTACTAAGATAACTTGGAAAAATTTAATAATAACTTTTGTGACATTAAAAAATAATACAATTCTATTGGACATTTGGTTATTGCTTTAAAATATTTAAATAGTATACCTGTAAGTAAAAATGTTATATTTCATTTATAAATTTTATTATCAAATAAAGTATGAAAAGGATACTTTTTCAAATTTGAAGGCATTTTAGAGATCAAAATTTTGTTAAAAGAACGATATTTTATTTAGTTATTCATATTTAAAAATCTAGATTATTAAATATACATATAATATTATACAAAATAATTATTGTAATTTATCCTCTTTTGTAATTGAACATAATATTAAAAAATAAAGTATTATTCCGTTTTATTGCTATGCAAATATAAAATCAGCTGAATTACATTTAAATTTATTTTTAAAATATCTAATTATATCACTAAATTATGTACATACAATTATAAATATAAATACATTTTCATTCGCAATAATTTATCATTATTACTGTTCTCCATTTGTATAATAGGACGACATGCACCTACTTAGAAGTTTAGGAAACATACTAAGTCAACATTGTTTAATTATAAAGTTAAATTTATATTAATTCTTTCATATACAAAACTTTTCAAAGTAAACTCCGCGCGTCAGTTTTATTTATTATTTCAAATACAGACAGGAATTAATATTGCAACAATAAATTCGCTTTTCATTTCCACAGAATTTGAACGAAAATTTATGTATTGTCAGCTGTGTAATGTAATGCTAATTTTTGTAAATATTGTAATTTGTATTAAGATGGAACTGCCATTAATTGTATCTTAATTAATATATTTTACTGTTCTGGAAACGAATTACAACTACTTTAAATTTTGAAAAGACAACTCGTTTAGAAACTCATATAATTAATTCTAAATATAAAAAAAATATAATAGGTCTTACGGTGGAAGCATGGCACAGTTGATTTATTTATTTATATCAAACAAAATGACTGTCAGATAAAAAACTGAAAAATGAAGTATTAAATTTAGTTTATGAATAGATTTGTGATTAAATATTTTTCATAATTGAGGTTTTTTATTTTAAGCGTACAAACATAAAAAGTGAAATTTTTCTTAGTATAATACCTCTGATAAATTATCGGTCAACAATGTCGTAAAAGTGCATTATATTAAACAAATATTTGACGTTATATTCCAAAATAATATTAAAAAATTTATCATTATTAAATAATATAATATACTAATCTAATAAACCAATTAAATAAATAATTAAATAATATTTCTCATTAGATATGCAATAATATCAATTAAATTAATAAAATGAATATATTATATTATTATACTAGTTACACAGAATTAATTGATAAACTATTTATATAAATATATAATGCATATACTTGTACTAAGTATCCATGAATGTTACTGTATTTAAATTAATGAAATAAATTATACAAGTAATAATTTATTTAATTTCTACTAAATATTTAATTTTACAAGTTTGAAATTTAATTTTTGTATATAATGAAAATTCAAATGTAATGATACATGTGTTATTTATTTAACACAAACTGTAATTTACAATTAAAGAGGAAAAAATTATTTATTTTATGTATTAAAAGAATTTTATGTATTAATTAAATTTAATCGAATTTATTTAGTTTAATAGTATTGAAATCAAGGAATGAATTGAAAATATTTATTTATATAAAAGTTAAATTTATTTAAAATTAGAAACACAAACTCTTAATCTAAAATGTAGTTACTTTCCAATAATTACATTATTATATTCATTATTACAGCTTTATTGTAATATATATGTATGTACGTATAATTTTTAATATTTTTAACAGTAATACATAAAGATTTAATGCAAGCGTGCAGTTGCAGTTTGCATTTTTATAAACAAGTAAAATCGTTTTTTTTATTATTAACATATACAGTATACTTTTTCTATTTAATGTATGATATGGAATAAACGTAATTTTCAGGAATTACATTTCATTTATGTATTTAGTCGACAGCGTGCTATCTTCATTTTTCTCCTTTTGTTAATTTAATTGTTAATCCTTCCGTCAATTTCCCATAGATGAAATCCATATGAAATCCATTTGGAATTCGTAAACATTAATTCATGTTTTCTGAGATATTTTTGAAACGTAAGTCATAATGTAACAACTTCGTGTTCACAAGGTGTGATCAAAAATTATGGAAATTTTCGTTTTTCTTAAAGAATCTTTATTTATTCATTAAGATCAACCTTGTTCCTTTCAAAGTAGTCCTATTCAGATAAAATATACTTGTTCCAGTGCTTTTTCCAATCTTGAAAGCAGTTCTGGAACTCACTTTTCGATATGGCCTTCATCTCTTTTAGCGATTCTGTTTTTGTCTCATCAATGGTGGCAAAACGTTGTCCTTCCATGGTTTTCTTACAGCCTCGGGAACAAAAAAAGTCACAGGGGTGCATGTTCGGTGAGTACTGTGACTGAGGCAACATAACGAGTTTGTTTTTTGCTAAAAATTCGCGAACAAGTTGTAAAATTTGAGCGAAAGCATTATCGTGAGGCAATTTCCACGAGTAGTTTTGCCACAATTCTCGTCTTTTTCATTGACTTACTTTACGCAGACAGCGCATAACTTCTGGGTAGTGTTCCTTATTAACCGTACGAGTATATGGCAGAAACTAATGACGCATTACTCCATTGACATTACAGAAAACAGTGAAGAGGGACCATCACAGTTGATCGCCCTCTTTGAAACATCTGTACCATTCGTAAATTCTTGTCTTACTTATAGTAGATTCATTCAAAGTCACAATCAACAGTTAAATACGATACTGCACTTTATTTTTTCAAGCCAAGTTTAATACAAATTCTTTGAGTCATATTTTTCGAAAATAATAAATTATCCATTACGCCAAAACATGCGTGCATCTTTTTGACGAACGACAATGAGCATAAGTATAATGTAGATTTATAAAGTAGTTTTTTAACCACATCTCGCATTGTTTGTTTTTATCATTTATTTTATTAAAATCTATATTTGAGTATAATTCGTGTACAGTTTTGTGACTCAGGACATAGTTGATCCTTCAATAAAGTATATTGTAAAATTTAAAGTGCTGGGATTACATTTGATCATCAAAAACCAATAGATTTAATGAAAACTGAATGCAGATTTTGAACACTTCTCTCTGCTTTCATATACTAAGAATTCTGCGCTAGGTATATATTATATATTATATTGTAGTATATATGTAATTTGTCAACCCTAAAATATTATTTCTAGTTTCGAGAAAAACATGGTTTATAAAAACATGATTTCAAAATATTTGAAAATGTGAGAGGCATTTTAAAAGTAGAATAGCAGTCTGTTTCCTTTCCATTTTTATATTATTACAACTTTATCTTATATTTTCTTTGATTCTAGTATTTTGTATCAATTTTAATATTTAAATTATGGAACTATATATTATTTTAAATTTCATTTTGATAGTACAATTTTTAATCAAAGAATTACATAAACACGGGAAAAAACTTGAATGTCGAATCAATAGAGTCCATACTAAATCAACATAGACGATAACTTAAACAATATAAACACATGGAAGTAGAAACCATGAAGTAAAAAATCATTCTGTGTCATATTGTTTCTATCTTGCATTTACATTCGTGATATTATTTATATCAATTTAGAATCGAATAAATTATCTTTATTCATTTAAGTTCTACATCGACATTTTTTTCTTGTGAACAGTTAATGAAGTCGAAAAACTTGGTAAACTAAGTACTTTCAATGCTACAAGGAATAATAAGCTTTACAATAAAACTTGTTTTGTGAACAGAATTAATAAAATGACAGTAAATATTAGTTGGCATAATGAATGAATGGATGGATGAATGAAACTTACACGAAACCATAAAAAATAAAAAAGAAAGATATTATAGAATTATATGTTTAATATTTTAATTAATATAATTAGCCGTGCTTTGGATAAAAATAACAATAATTGAATAAATACTTAAACATTAAGTAGTACACATCAATATTGATCTAAAAAATAGATTAATAGAATAAAATATGTTTCTTTCTTCGGTTTTCATTAAAATTCTATATATTTATACATTTCTTATTCCTCGTATATAAATAAATTCTAATATTTAGGAATATTTTATACTTAACCATAAAATAATTTATAACGTAATGTATACAATTTACTCTTAAAAAATTGTCATTGATAAATTTAATATAAATATAATAATATATTTACCTATATACTTATTTAAAACCTGCATATTTTATAAATGTTTATTAAATATTTAAAAAACGAATTATATTTGAAAACAAATCAATAACTATTTCTTGAAACTAATTTAACTACAAAACTAAAAGATGGAAGTATAAACAATATTTTTTAAATTTATTGAATTTAATTGAACTTAGTATTCTTTCTTCATCTAATTAATTTTATAACTTTATGTAGGATTATTATAAAATTAGGTTATGAATATTTATGGGTTTTTGTAATTCGTTAAGGAGACAATGGATTAAAATATAAGACTAAATTTGCATAATACGAGTTAATATTTTCAGTTGTAATATAACTGAACAAAACACTACTAATATATATTGTTCCCTTCAAAAGATTACTCTTTTTACAAAATATAAAACTAAATTTTTAAAGAGTTATCACAGTTTGATATTTCATATGTATACTTGGTATAAAATAAAGTTTAATTTTTTGAGTTACATAATTTAAATTTTTTCAATATTAATAAAGTTTACTATAAATGTTATCGCAAATTAAATTTTGTTTGAAAGTTTAGAAATGTGTTTTGCAGTTTATACAGTAACTTAACGTCATTTAAACATTCATGATAACAACATTTAGTTCCTTGCTTCATTTTAATATTAATTATTAATTTTAATGAATTTTAATGATAAATTCTACTTGCAATTTCCAATATTTGCAATTTAACGTATATATAAATTTCTTTATAAAATAAAAAAATATAAATATAATTTTTTTTACAAATTTTAGTCCTGACTATTGAATTCAAATGCGAATTGTAGACAAAAATGCTAATTATTTTTTCAATATGGATAGAAATTTTATTTTTCTAATTTGTGATTTCAGTAAGGTATTTTGATATATATTAATTTACAGATATGTGAATGCAGTAAATACTACAAATCTATGTTCTCTTACTTGAATACCTTTCTTTTGATGCCTTAATAATTTATGTTATTTATTTTAATGTATTACAATTAGATTAAAACTTCTTGTTTGATTAAAATAATCGGCTATAAATGAATTTATTTATGTAGTAAAACAATATTAAATATTTTTTACAAAATGTAAAAAATTAATAATATCAAAAGTATAAAAATATACATAAATCATGGCGTATATTTCGCACGTCAAGAATGAAGTATATTCCCAAATTGTTTCGTACACACAGAAACCCTGCTATCAAAGAAATTATAGTGTTCGGCGTATAAATTATCCAATCGCAATATTTTCTGAATCGAATTTACAATAGCCAGATTTGTTTAATAAAACTCAGTTATAAAAATTTAATATTGGCAACCTCTACGAGGCGGTACAAATAGACAAATTTTTATTAAAGGCAACGATAAATTAAAACTGCTGTTAATTATACGATAGAGAAAAATCATAAAAAATTATACGTCTATCCGATACAGAAGTTTGTATTAACAGAATTGTTTGTAAAAATAAAAATAAAAAACAAAGAACTCGAATGTGAATTGTGTAGAACGTCAGAGGTAGACGTATATTCAGAGGAGAGAGTTCATCGAAGAAGTTGCAATAGCTGGTGAAATAAGATGAAAGCCAGTCAAGCAATAATGCAGAAAATCTATCTAAATACTTGAAATTTACGTAGGAGAACGAGTAGACAAATACGATCAAATTTTTATTTTAATTAACGTTTCGAACTCGAAAGTTCATTGTTTCGCAACAATTCCGTCCACGGTGTATCTTCGCGTCTGATTTTCCTAATAAACCATTTACGTCTCGGTCTACCTAAGGGTCTTGTACTACTTAGTCTATCTACAAGTACCCTATATGCCGTTCTTTCTAGTCCTTATCTTCTTGGTGCTACATATCCCGCCCAATTTTTTTTTTTTTGCAATATTCCCGTTAATAATAGACATTACAATGATAGATTATGACCTTAAAATTCACAATTCCTTTAAAAATAGATCTCACTAAGCTGAATTTTTAAATTTCTTAGAAATGACTTCTGGATAGAATTTTGTTGAATAGCAAATCACGTATACTGATCCCATTTCCATCAAACTTTTAAGAAAGGTATTCAAAATACTATCCAAATCAAGGCTAACATGATACTCAAAATAAGATTGAAATTTTCGAGGTATAAATAATTTACTAATTTGAGTAAACAAGATAAATATGTCAATCCTACGTTTCTGTAAAAAAATATTAATGCATCATTCTTAATGTTGTTTTAAATTAGGTGTCTTGTTTGTTGTACGTAAATATGGTGTATATTTAAAAACTTTATAAAATTGGTTTAAACTCATTGTATCAATTTCATATTTAATGCGATTTTTGTAATATGTTTCAGTACAATTAAAATGAAAACTCTAAAATTTTAGATTTAAAATTCTCACCGTATAGTTTTATTGAAAAGTATCTTCTTCATTCAATCAAGCGAATACTTAGTGCTGTGCTTAAATTTCCATGGGAAAATAAAGCGATTGAAAGTT
>JABFOX010000189.1:0-19733 GCA_022817665.1 Axea sp. ZL-2020
AAAATTAGTTAAATCACGTCTTTGAGTGTTAAAAATTAAAATCCGAATATATAAAACAATAATACTACCGATAGTATTATATGGGTGCGTAATCTGGTCACTTAAGAAAAAAAAACGAGAAAAAATTTAGGGTTTTCGAAAATAAAGTGCTACGGAAAATTTTCGGGGCAAACAAAGATTAAATTAGTGGACAATATAGGACATTACATAACGAAGAAATACACGAATTCTAAGACTCACCGAGCATAAGTATAATAAAATCACGTAGACTTCAATAGGCGGGAAACGTAGTACGAATGGGACAAGAAAGAACGGCTTTCAGGGTATTTGCAGGTAGACTAAGTAGATAGGTAGGACTACCAAGACCCTTAGGTAGACCGAGACGTAGATGGGAGTACAATATTCGAATCGATCTTAGGGAAATCGGACGCGAAAACACACCGTGGGCGGAGTTGGCGTGAAACCGGGAAGAGTTACGTTCTTGTGTGGACGAGGCAATGAACTTTCGAGTTCAAAACTCTAATTAAAAAAAAAAAAATATATACATATAATATTATATGACATTAGTGTATAGGTTCGTATATATGCTAAAAGAACGAATATTATTAATGTACTGAGCTATGTGCACATGTAATTTTATTGTGAATTTATGTTATATTTTAGATTTATGAGATAAACGGTGATTGAACAATTCCGTACGATTTATTAATTTACTGCACATTGCATAAAGGGAAATGCCTTTAAAAAATTGTACACTTGCAGCAACTGAAATTATATAAAATAGTTCTTTAATTTATCATCTGTTCAACTTATAATTTATATATTTTATAAATATCACTATATTTAAAATAATCTTGAAGAATTATTATGTTCTTTATAGTCAACTCAAAAGACAAAACTAGAACAATATAATTTATAGAAATGCGCACAAATACAAATATTCTACGCTATTTGCTATACATAAATAAGTTTATATAACAGATTCAAATAAATCGAGTAGTTTGACTACTGCCATTTCTATAGTTTTCCTTGTATGCAAACAGTTTTTTTACACATGTAAATTGCTCAATAACAAAATGCCTTATTTTGAAACAAGTGCTCCAGCCCTCTTTGAGGTATACAATAAGTATCTGTAAACCTACAATGATTGAATGTAATCAAGAAGATTTATTTCAGCAGTGTATCAGCAGGAACAAAATGTCAACTCAATCCGGTGGATGTTACATTTTTTGCCTTAAATTCGGGAACAATTATTGTTCTATACGATAGTGCATCGTCGTGTAGAATCCACCAATTCTCAATTGTTCTGGCCGTTTTCTCACGTTTCAATACGGTCAAATAATGTTCTTTATTGACTATCCTTCCGGAATGAATTCATAACCTATCAAACCACGAATATAGCTTAAAATGATTTCCCGTGACTTTTTTTAACTGAATGTATATAGATAGACTTATGGTTGGAGGTAATTTATTTTATTTAAATTACGCGCTACAACCATAATATATTTGCAGGAAATGCCCGAACATATGTGTTCAATAACATATAACACATATGTTCCTTAATAAACTTCACGTATTTATTTTATTTTTAAGGTGTTTCGATCAGAGCCTGACTTGTGATATTTTATATATTATATTTTTTTATTTATATTTTTATGTAATGTATACATATATTTACATAACATTTAGCGCTGTTTTTTCAGACTACGTTTAATTTTAATTCTGAGTTTATTTATTTGAATTAACGAAGCAACGGTTTATAAACAAAAGTAATTTCTATGGTCATATTTTTTGTTCTGCAGTTCTAACTTATTCACTTAAAAAAGTGAACAATGCAAAATAAAAAATATAAATGCAGAAATTATTTTTACTAATAATAAACTGATTCAAATACTTTAAATGCTTTCCTGATTTAATATAAAGCTTAGACTGAAAACATTATTTTAATATTTAATTAACGAAATGTGAAATTATTTCAATTCTGAGTTTAGCACTGATTTCCGTTTCACCTTAATATCGTTTAAAAATCTGTTACATGCTGTACAGTTTCTTAAATTTATCAAGACAATTTTAAAGTGATACGATGTTACGTCGATTAGCGAGCAGAAATGATAATGCAACGGTCAATGTAGTCCTTTTTATTTAGGTATTTAAGCAACAGTGAATTCATAAGATTGTCACATGCTAAGTTGTAATATATTTTATTGCATCGTAAATAATGGATTATTTATCAAACGTCTTTGTTTTAGAAACGGGTACTGAAAATACGAGTCAATTTGTATTAGTGCCAAAAAATATTTGTATATCGTTATGAGTAAATGTGTGAGCTTCACGTAAGTATTATTAATTTCAATATTTACTTTTAAAGTGTACTAAATTTATATGCATGTATGACAGCGATTTTCCACTAAAGTAATATCATTTTAATATGGATTAAAGAAATACTTTATAATTAATATAATCAATATGATTTTTATTTATATTTGAAAAATAAATTGAGTAGTGTGTGGCTTTTAATTTATAATGCACAAACATATATTTTTATTTTATAATATGTAATATATCAAAAATACACATTTATATTATTATATAAAATTAATGCGTTTATTTAAATCTAGACACATATGAATATTGAATCAAGTAGTTTCAATCAAACAAAGTGATAGACGCTCTGTGCCAAATGGCCTGACTTACTCTGACAAATTTAGACAGCTAACTAATTACTGATAATATTAACTGTAGAGTTTTATCCATTTATTCTTCTCTATTTATTCCAATATGTGTTGTGCTTTTTCAGCTTATTATATGTGAGATTATAAAGAAGCACAGATATCAATAAGTATGACATTATACACATGAGAATGTTTTAACGTTTTAATCCCTCAAGGAAAAAATTTTACTTATACATGTATACACAAATCAATAATTGTTTACAATAAACAAATAACTTATTAACTCAAATTAATAAAAAAACTAATGCTGAAAAATAAATTCTACAAAATTCAGGGGGAAATATACGCATATGTAACGATGTTGGCATTATTTTAATATTTTCCATTATTTTCATGTTATAAAGTAGACCATTCCGCAAACAAATGTGGGTACTACGCGTTGTAATCATATTATAATATTTATAAAGTTCAGTATTATAGAACAATTATGTCTTTTATTTGGTAAAATGATATAAAAAAGAAGTGAAAACAACCCTACGGAGTTTTCCTTGGATACAAGTATTGTCTATCCTATGGAATATAATATAACATTTAAACTCCTTGCTTGTGAAACTTAAAATGTTGGAAAGATATAGGTATTATTATTTTGTGTACAATTAGCATAAATCTGTTGAATTACAAATTAATGAAAAATTAATATATTTTAGCACCATTGGACTTATCGAAGATGAAGATGGGATGAGGTTTCATCGGTGTGTTACATGTGAATATATATATATATGTATTTATTGTATTCTTATATGTACATAATACATTATATACATACAATGTTTATGCATATAATGCATTATGTTCATTGTATATATAACATACGATTATTAACTTATATATATATTAAGTTATATATAGATTAAATTATATATATTGTTATAGGTTAATTTTTATATTACAAATTATTGCTCATGTAGTTACTGTGTACAGATTCAATTATTAATTGTTTCTATGTAATTATTTAAAAAAATATGTTTTCATAATAAAGACTCCAAAAATGAGAAGATTTTAATCTTTAAACCACAAACGGCATTGTGGCTAACTAAATTATATATTCTTGATTTCCAGTTCTATATTTATGTCGCGACATACGCTAATTATTTTTAAATATATTACATGGATCATGCATATATGACAAAGGCACATTATCAAAGCTGAAACATGAAATTTCTTCGTAATTAGTTATATATTCACGTTCGGTAAATAAGTCCTTCATAAAATGCAGAATAGATATTTAGAACGTTCATGTAATTATTATTTGTTATTATATTCAGCTGAAACAGTTCGACACGAGTCGGAGTGCAAGTACAACAAAAGATTTGAAGATAGCCTCATCATTATTCTGAGTAAATCCCTGATTTAGATAGTGATATAAAGTCTTTTTCGTACCTGCTATTGCATTTATTAAATAAATATTTTATTATTATTTAATTAATTTTTTTTATTTAATTTATTTTATTATTATTTAATAAAAAATTATTAAATAAATTATTAAATAACACAGTATGCTCTAGATTGTTTGTAATTTTACTCAGAATGCTTATCGGACTATTTCCAGAAATCTCGTAATTTGTTTACCAAGCAAGTTGTACTTAAATAATAATTCTGCAAGACATAATTAGAAAACACTATTATGATGAGACGTCCAATACTCTTAATAACAAGGTGGCCAGCGTGTTTATGTATTAAAATTTTTTTTGGAAATATTTTTAAAATAGTCTTAATACACAGGACCAGTCCTGGTCAATAAAAGTATTCGGATGAATTACTTCTGAGATGTATTCAGATTATTTTCCATTTAAGGCTATGTGTCACAGATGCTTCAATATAGTTAGTGTTTTCTTAAATACAAATGGTACCTCGTATTATATTGTTATAAAATCATTATAACAGTCAAATTCTGTAAGTATACTAGAATTTATTTAATTCAAATATTTAAACCTTTTGTTATATATGCACATGTATTTCGAAAAACACAGCTTTTTTGTTGTCTGTTCACAGAGTGGATGTTTGTTTCGAAATACATCTGCATATTTGATAAAAGGTTTAAATGTTTAAGTTAAATAAATTCGCCCATACTTCTAGAATTTGGCTTTCATCATTTTATAAAAACATGTGGTACTGTTTGTATTAAAGAAGACACTAACTCCGTGAAAGAATCCGTGATACATGGCCTGGAGTACATACAATTAATTAGCATCTATTTTGATCTGCATATGTTTAAATTATAACGTTGTTTTCAAGTTCTGTGACATATTGCATGCACTGCTATTTAGAATTCATTATTAACAGACTCATTCACATCAATACATGAGTCAGTACCATACATAGATTCTTCGTTGAATAGAGTTGGGCAGAATTGATCCTAATATATATTCACTGATGAAACAATTAAATTTCATTTATATAAAATATTTAAAAATACAGTTTCAGATAGGACTATCTGCTATTGCATATGATTATGGTAGACTAAAAAATAAATTAGATGATGAAATAGCTACAAAGTACAAACTATTGGGTAATAAGATATCTAAATACACAGCAGGTAATGTTACGCTCATTATTAACAGAATACACAGGACGAAGGAAATGTCAACATAATTAGTTATTTCACAGTTTATAAAACTGGGTACAGAAGTTGTCTTCTAAATAATTTAAAGTACTATTGTTAATGAAATTTCCCGATTAATATACTTTGATGAATATTGCAACAACGAATGTGTGTATAAATATACCAGGTGCACGCGTACGAAATCGGAATTTTTGTATAGAAAATACATATTTTTATCGTTATAAAAATGATAAAAAATATTGCACTCGAAGTATTGTCCATCGTTATCTACATATTTTTTCCACCAGTCTGGTAATCTGTGGTTGTCGCACACGAGAATTTGCAATGTCTACTACTAGAGAACATATTATTGATAGAGATTGTAACATTTCGTTACAATTAGTTATTCTATTTTGCATTTACATTGCAATATAATTAAGCGTTTCAGATATTTTCCACGTCCTGCGTAAAATTTTATTATTATTTAAAATATATTAATGTTTATAATTCATCTTTGTAGTTTTATGGGCAGTGCTTGCAATCATATCAATGATTGGTGTGCCCGCATTAGTTATTATAAAGCGTTTAACAATGAAACATGAAATAATTGAAAGTCACCAGATAATATGCAAAACAACATATAACCCACTTGTACATTATTTTTTTTATGAGTGTATAGCTATACTAGTATATCTGCATATTCAAAACTTCAATAATACACAAGTTGTAGGATTAGGTCTAGTATTTACAAAGTATTCTGTTATAAAGTAAGAAATATTATTTTGTGATGTTGTATTTAATAATATTATATAAAGTTAGCATTTATAAAAAAGCATAAAATTCAAAAATCCAGAAAGTATTCAATATATTATACCGAAATAAATATAGAGGAAAATGAGAATTCCATTTTTTATTGCATATTGATATTTTTTTCGTGGAAATAATTCATCTTTATACATGTCAGTTTTTTAATTAAATTGATATTTTTAAGGAAATAAAGAATTTAAATCCAATGACTTTTGCTTTATGAGTAATGTTATATACATAAATTATACGTATAACAAATATTATTATATTAAGTTATTTAAAAACATTTTCTAACAAAAATACCTGAATTTAAAACTACAACGGTTACATTTTGTTTAAAAATATTTTAACTGTTTTAATTCGGTTTCAACTTGGACGAAATAATAATTAGAAACCTAATACCTGTTTGTCATTGCGTTAGTAAATTGTTCCGATATATTTTAAACGTTATTCTAAAACAGAAGCATTCGGAAGGTATACCCGTGCTTGACAAGATGGAAATGTTAGCCATGAAACTTGCAGTGGCATTTTCAGGTGTCATATATTCTATTCTAGAAACTTATCTGAGCATGCACAGTAGTTATATTCCAACTCTTCATAAGCAGATCATAAGCATATAAGACAATCACTTATAATAACTCCATTTTTTTGTCATTTACGATACACCTGAGGTATTATTCTTTCTTTATTTGCTTAGCAATTTGGAAGTGGTAGATAAACCGAATCAAAATGTTTTCATGCAACACGTGTGGTAGTATTACTTTTTCCATAGCATAAAAGCATTTTCCGAAAGCTACTGAATTACCACTGGACACAAGATCTGAATGTACGAAATCGATTCTCATAAAGCAATTACTGTCAGTCATTCAAAAATTACGGTTTCTAAAAGAATACAAAAAATGTTCTACAAGTCTTTTTCAGTACCATCTCATTACCATAATTATCGGTATATTTCTACTGCAATTTAAAATTAAGTAATAGAAATTGAAAAGCTTAGTTTGGTTAATTTCTAGTCGGCTGTAATATGCTTTTACTGATAAATAACCTGACTTGGAACCGTTACCTCCTAATAGTGAGGCTAGGAAAATAAGTTTATCATTAAAATAATAAGCTAGAATTATGTAAAGGATGAATATTTTAATAATCAGATTACTTTTAATAATTTCTTGTGTATCAGGTATAGACTGGAATGTTTGGGTACAGATAATATGAAAAACATCAGTACTTCAGCAAATAATATAATCAAATTTTGTGTTAAGGAATATCGAGGCTTAACTGAGTAAATAATTTCTGTAAATAAAATTGTTATATTTTTTTATTATTGTATAAATAACTGCATAGAAAATCTGATATTTCCTTTACTTTTGCAAGGTTTATGAAAATGATCAATGACTATGTTTTTTATAAAATAATTTTCGGCTTGTTTTTAGATTTGAGCGGATTAACACTATCACTTTATACCGTAAATTTCAGTTAGAAATTACATAATTGTTTTCTAAGATCATGTCTAACAAAATAATTCTTGTAAAAAAATCTCTAGCAACAACTAATACATAAAAATAATTTTCTCATTTAGTTTAAAAATATTCTATTACGTCACGAAGAACCAATCGGTAGTATTTGTGTCATTATTTATCAATAAGTAGAAATTATCTACTGGTTGTCACATCTACTACTGCTGTAACCACCGTTATTACTAGAACGTATTTTATATTGAATACTGGGAACTAAATAAATTTGTATGTTATACTTTTATTTAAAGAAGTATTTCTTTAAAAATTGACCAGCTGTTATTATTCGGAAACAAAAATATTTAACTGAACATTATTTGATCTAATTTTAAATTATAATAAAGTACAGTATTAGTACAAATTCAAGTAGCGTTTATATAATTATGTAAATAATTTTATTTCATAAAAGAGATTACAGAGATTTTTTTACTACAATATTGACAAGCATAAAAATAATATATTTATTGAATATAAATTTTAGATAAAAACTAATCTGAATAACCCAGGGAAAATTTTGTTAATTATTCCCATTATTTGTGCTGTAATTACTATACTGGGATTTGTATGTTGGGTTGGAGATATTGTTTTTCATTTAGCCTCAAGCATTAAATTTTCTCTGTAATATTTGTATAATATTTTTATTTCATTACTATAATTTTAATAATCAATTAATTATATTATAATACATAAAATTTATAATAAATTTATTTAATTTAGTTACAAATCACATTGGGTGGATTTATCTACTAGTGTCATGAAATCTCTGAATATAATTCAAGGCAGATGCAACTCTCCTTTTTCAATTACGGCTGAAGGAGTTTATACAATTAACATGGAATTATATATTAAGGTCAGAAAAGAAGATTTTATATTGCATCAGATTTAATAACAAGTACAAACACGAGCATCGATAGAATTTTGGTTAAGAATACCTTAAAAAAGTTTAAATTTATGATATGGACGTTGATTGTCCTGTGACAACATTAGAATCATTCATTCTCGAAGGTTAAAAAGCAACCCTCGTAAATTGAATCACATTGCAATAAAATTTAAAATAACAAATAGCAGTAGTATTTGGCTGATAAATGAATAAAAAAAACGATTTAAAACAATCATATTATTGCATGAAAAACATCAAATTGAGTTAGTAAAATTGTAGCGAATTTTTTTGTTATGCAGTAATTAGTTTCTTTATTTTTAACATCATGAAGATAAACAATAAATAAACTATTAAATAATAAAGCAAACAAATTGATTCATTGATCAACTGCTTAATAATTATATATACAAATAAGCAAATTTTATGATGCAGATATCGAGCACGTTAAACGATACTAAGAATGTTAAATTCTGCAAAATTATTATGGTTTTGCTTGAAAATTAATATTTTAAAACACGCAAAATTGCTGTGAACAATTTCTATAATTTTTGTGTACATAATTCTTATGTTGAATTTCAGACTATTTTTTAAAAATGCAGGAATTTGAAAAATTATTAGTTATTACAATACATAAAACAAAAAATTAAAAATAAGTTTAAATTTAGTATATTTCAATTTACTCTATTGTATATGTGTATATATAAAACTCTATTGTATATTTATATGTTGAAGTATTATATTTAATCAATATATTTACAATTAAGCAATTATTTATCACTGAAATTAAATTACATTTTTTTGTTTTTTTAGATTTTGCGAGCATCTAGTACATATTTTACATTACTTTTAACATTCAGAGATTCAGAGTAATTTTAGAATTATATACAAAATTATTTCAAATGGTGATGTTACTTATATGCATACAAATGACTATTCATAACAAAAATTGGATTGATAAATTAATAAAAATAAACTTAAATTATCAATAATAGTTCAATTTTAGCCTTGAAAAATTTCCCTCTTTTTTTTAATCACAATATAAATATATTCAGCATATATTGTAGAATATTATAAAATATTATAACACGAATTACGACTAAAACCCTAAAAAGAAGTTCATGAACATCTAGTAATTGCAACTATATTGATTCTATGATTGCAATCCTTTCGTTCTTTAAAGTTATACATGGCAGCTTTTATGTTGTTGACTGTTGAATGTTGAGACTGACTTTGCATTATATTAACTTTTTCATTTTGAGAAAATTAATTAGAAATAAATAAACGAAATTTTATTATATAATAGCAGATACTATTGGAGAATTTGTCTACGTAGTTATAAAAATTTATAGTACGGTTTACGAACAAATTATATGAAATAATTTAAACTAAAATGCAAAGTAACAATTATAAAACTGTATATAATATTTTAGTAATAATAATTATATAAACACCAAATTCGTGCTAAAAGAGTTAAAATTATTGCATTAACTTACCTGCTTGCCTTTGAAATCCACGTTGTTCTTGCTTGACTCCTATAAAATAAAAACGATAATTAATAAAGAAAAATATGAATGAAATTGAAAGAAATACAGTAAAGACAAACTAAATATAGTTAACTTACAAGAAATAACTAATATGAAATTAAATATTATTTTGACTAGAATAAGAAATTTTTGAATGAGATAAATAAACGGTATATAAGAGTCCAATAAAAATAAATAATTAGTAAACATATATACAATAAAAAGTTACAGATAAGTTGTTCTACCTGCTATTCCAGTACAATACAAATCGTATAATGGTATAGATATCTAAATTGTTAACAAGAATAAGATTAGAATCTAAGTTGTGGCCAAGTGCAATGTATAAAAGTAAAGTCTAACGTGGTATTTTTGCATCTATCATTTTATGAACTACTGGTATGTGTGATTTTTGATTATAGTGAGTATTTCTGAGGTATAATTAAATAATTACAACTATTTGAATTTACATTAACTAATTAATGTGCGCTAAATGCAGATCCAAGGAAATCGTGACGAAATTCACACTGCCGAACTGAAGTGTATGATTCTTACTATGCATTTATACATAAATAAACATGATATATATAAATACATAATATGAAATAAAACAGAATTTCAATTTTCGGTACTATAATTAATTTATATAGTTTTGTCCATGTGTAAAATACGTTCGTATGTTGTATTTCTTTTATAAAGTTTTTTTGTTAATTTAAACATTTTTAAATTCAAAAGATCATGAGACATAGAGATTTTTGTGAAAAGCGCAAAACCAAGTAATTTTGGACAGAACAATTGCAGAAAAAATCGGCCATTAGCACGAAAAAGATTATATTTCTTCGAGCACCATGGCAAGGATAACGAATTTCAATAAAGATTTTGGTGTTTTGTGACAAATAATATCAGTTATAAAATTTAAATTTTCTAATTGTTTTTTCTGCAATTTCGACCTTCATAAATTGTAAACAATATTTTGATGGGTTTATTCAATATCCAAACGAATGTTTCAACAACTTTGTTTGGAAAAAAGTCACAGAATCGTCGAACTGCGTATTCAACACCGGCACGAAGTTATTATTAAAAATAAGCGAAACAGCGAGAGTTGATATTAGTCAGAGAAATTACTCAGATATGTAACAAGAAGATGACCACTGAGTAAGTAAGGTGGAACGTAACGCGTAAAACGCGACAAGAGATGCCAGAATTCATCAGAGACAATAGAACGAAGATATAATGAACGAGTAATTGATAGAAGAGGATTTCGTGCATGGCTCGAAATCAAGAACTATAGTGCACGAACTTTCGAGAACTGATACAGAAAGTTATAAAATGCATAACTGTAATATACAAAATAAAGACAAAACAATTCTACTTTTTGGTTTCAAAAAATAATGTACTCGCTTCAAGTATCTATATCTTCTCATTTTTCCATTTTTTAATTAAATTATAATAACATTTATTACAGAAAATGTGTTATACATGTAATGTTTTATTTTCTGACTACAATTTATTCCAGCTGGAGACAACCACAAATAAACTAAACTGAATTTCTGAAACATAAAGTATTATTTATTTTTCTAATAAGATTTGTATACACTATTTACAATTACTTATAAATTAATTATATTAATCTACCTGTGATATAAAGAAACGACATTGAGGTTTATCATTCGTTGTTGTCCTGTTCTTTTAGTTTCCAATAAGAATTTATTAAAATTATTTTATAATTATTAATATCTTTCTTTCAAAGTAATTTTCATATCATTTTCTTTTTACTCTCTGAAATCATTCATGTTTATCTGTCGTTTTCCCAATAACCAACAAATTCAAATTAAAGAAATATATATTTTTTACATGCATTTTATAATACCTGATAAAAATTATATTCTATTAAAAAAAGTTAACCATAAGAGTTTGTCTACAGTTAACTAAAGTACAATTTTCACATTTATTTATTTATTAGTAGTAATTAATAGTACGCGCAGTACAACGGGCTATTTTTTATCACGTAACTTATAATATTCTTTTATTTATTTTCAGTAAAAAAATAAATAAATAAATAAATAAATAAAAAGAATTCAGTATTTTTGAAATTATAAATGACTCTAAATTGCTCTGCAATTATATTAATGCACATATACAATTATCAGCATATTGCAAAATTTATGTATAATAAACTAACTGACTAATCACCTATTATGAATGACAATCGTATATATCCAATACAATTAATCTTTTCGGGAACTCTTATATGTGTATTAAATTATCAAAAATCTGCAACATATAACCAAATATATATTAACTATCATTTTATGTAATTTCCTTTTTAGTTGTAATTAAATGAATGCTTAATTTTGCTTACCAAATCTATCATTTTCTTTAAGCTTATTGTACGAGTAAATATTACGAATATATATACGTATATATATCTGCACATATTTTCAATGTGTAACGTATCAGTTTTACACTCTTATACGTAAAACTTTCTGGACTATAGATATTAATGTACGTAATGGTACTATGCGTTAAAAAAGTTATAAATTCCAATGTAAAAATATTTAATATAATGGTTTAAGAATTACTTATAAAATGTTTCGCGTTTAATAATTATAAAAAGAGGCTCATTACACAAAGTTAATTAATTGTTTAAGTGTATTTACATATTTAGCATATAATTACGAATACGTAGTGAATTTACATTATAAACATA
Organism: Axea sp. ZL-2020; assembly: GCA_022817665.1. Lineage (NCBI taxonomy): Eukaryota > Metazoa > Arthropoda > Insecta > Hymenoptera > Scelionidae > Axea > Axea sp. ZL-2020. Next base: position 12,703 of record JABFOX010000189.1, read on the forward strand.
CAATTGAAATAGAAATATTTATAACGGACATAATTGCTTCAAAAGAAAATAAGCGATAATAATTCTTAATAAAAGTATTCAATTTGTAATAAATAGTATATTACATTACTTTATATCATTACACAACGTGCTTGTTAAACACGCTGTAAAACAATTGTTATATCATTAGTGAACGCGTATATAAGAAATTGTACGAATGCAACATATTGATCCTGTACTCGAGTATAATTTTAACAAAAATGAATCGATATTTTATAAAAATGAAAAAACGTGTTTTGATTCGGAGTACAAAATTGTTAAGCAACTTTTTTTAATATCCGGTTTATGGCCAAGAAAAAAAAAATGGATTAATATCGCTCTAATAATTTGTCATAGTGCAGTGCAATGTGTTTATATATTCGGAATGGTAATTCATTCTGAAGGTATATTTCATTACAATAACTGTTATGTATTAGTATTTAATATATTATTTTTTACAGATACATTTTATCTATATAAATCGATACGATTATGATCAAGCATGTTCCACTACCTCATGGCTCATTTCTATTACGTTTGGTTTTTTTCTAATGATGAATAACATATACAGAAAACGATGTGTAATGTCTTTCTATAAATCTTATTATAGAAGAAAATTTTATATAAATGAAATGATATATAACATATGAAAAAATAAAAAAAGTATTATATGAAATGACCGAAAGAAAGAAAAATCCTTTCATTGAAAACCGTATGGCAACAAATTTCTGTGTACCGTTTGGATAAATTATTTGGTTCAATATTATTTAGATGTTAACAAATTACTATCAGCAAATTATTCAGACAGCTTCTGTCTGGTATGCGGAATTCTTGTTTCAGAGTAATAGTTTTCTGAATATAAATCAACAAATTTTTTCCTGTTGTTCAACAAAACTATATTTGTGTTTAACATTATTTAGAGATATCCCTGTTTCAAGGGATATTTTATCGTGTTTCTTTATTTATAAGAAACGATAAAATATATAATATTATATAAAATAATTGTACAGGTTCACATATATACTGAAACAACAAATAGTACTGAAATACGAAGCTATGTACAGATGTACCTTTACTGAAAATTTATGTAATATTTTAGCATACATGAAGTAGATAGCGGGTGATTGCGCATTTGAATTCTGAACAGTGTAGTAGTTTACTGCACACTGCATAAAATTGAATGCATTTAACATATTGTACACTTGCTGCAATTCGAATTATTTAAAACAGTTTTTTAATTTAACAATATTTCTTCAGCGTCTAATTGATGCACTTGTAGTGATATGCATATCATTATTTTTACAAGAACTTTTAAGTATTATTATGTTTTTATTGATCAAATCAGAAGACAAAATCAGAACAAAATAATTGAATGAAATGAGCGAAATGATACGCTATTCACGCTATTTGCTCTATATTAATAAGATTAAACAATAGAATCGAATAAATCTAGTAGTTTTACATGTACGGATTCTATGGTTTTCTTTCTGTAGAACGAAATTACTCAGATTTAATGTAAATATTACAGTGTGTTGTTCTGAAACAAGTGCTGCTGAAGCTCAATATGGATCAAAGGTTTTTGCATACTACAGGTATATAAAAATAATCCCTTGGTTCTTCGGGAACTTACTGATTAATTATTGATTTATAATATTAGTATAATATTACTAATTAACACGAACACTTATTACAGTGATACTTCAACAGCAACACCAAAAATGACAGCAAAATATTGACTCACACGAATGTATGTAGCTGTCAAATGTTTGCACTACAATTCTTGAATCGGTATGAAATTGCTGTTCATTCAACTCTCAAAATGTACAAAGAAGATTATTATTCTCTTTTGGAGACGATAAAGCAAGTAAGGTTCTACTCATTGAAAAATACGTTTTTATATTCTAATGTTCTATCAAGAACCTGTTCTTAATATCTCAAAAACTTTCCAAATTTATTACGTCTTTCAGATTTCGACCAGAACCAAAGATGAAAAAGAAAGCAATGTCAAACTAATAAATTTCCAAATATAAAACTAAGTTTACAAAATTAAAATAACGGTAAATAAAAAATACAAATGAAGAAATTATTTGTATTAATAATAAAATTTGATCGAAAAACTTAATTTATTTGTTGAATTGTTTAATATGATATTTATCCTGAACGACTTGATTAAATATCCAATCACCGGTAAATGCAATGAAAACGTAAAAACTGAGTTTAGGTCAGTTTTGGGTACAGCGCTACTTTCTATTTCATCTTAATATCGTTTAAAAATAATGCTGTGCAATTTATAAAATTATCAAATCAATCTCCACAAGTGACAGGGTATTACATTGGGTCAAGATCTGATATGATAATAAAAAGGTTAACGTAACGCTCTTTATTTAGGTATGAGAAAAATACTGATTTTATAATATCGTCAGTATATAATAATGAATACATATCATCATATGAATACAATACAATCATAGAATAAATCAATGTGATTGAGATCAAAATGATCAATAAATTACTATTATCATAAATTATAAAATACTTTATTCCGTTATGAATATTAAGACATGTAGCAAATAGCTTTGTTTTAAAATAAAATACTGATATAACGGATCAATTTGTATTAGTGTCAAAACATAAATATGTTTAGGTGGATATGAGAAATGTAAATGTGTAAGTTTCACGTAAGTATAGTTAAGCTGAATTATTGTTTGATATTTATTAATTTTCATGCACATATTTGACAGAAATTTCCTGTTGAATAAATATATTTCATTTTAATATGTATGATATAATAACCTTACACATATATACATATATACAGAGAAGATTTTACAATTAATGTGATCAGGATTACTTTCATATGTGCATTAGAAATAAATTACGGGGAGTTTGGACTCCTAATTTATGAAGCACAGAACATTTGGTATTCATAAATTAATTTGTTTCTTATCTTTTATACATTTAATTAAATAGCGGCATTGTCAGCTCTGGGCCGAAAGGTTTGACATCTTTCTTAGAGCCTCAGCAGCGAAAAATTCAGAATTATACACGACGTTAAACACAAACGTTCTTTCAATATTTAAATTTCGAACAACTTATCAAATCTACATAAACATTCAACTATAAAAATTAATTTGAATCGTTGACTATAAGTTTTCGGTCTAGCTTAAATTTTTAAGAACATCAAATGCGAAAAGATTTTATATTATGTATCGATATGGAATAAAAAAACAGAAACGATTCACACATGCAGCGTGATGGACGGACGAATAAACTGACGGGAAAATGGACTGACGAAAAGATGGCGGAACGTCCTGCGCGTAACACGAGGGCTATCACAACAGAATTTATTAATTAAAATAAATTCTAATTGACATAGAACAACAGTTTTCTACAACTAATGGTGTAAAAATCCACGTAACACTCGTGGTATATAAAAATATTCACTATTGCAACACACACGCCTATATATATAAAAATACTTATTATCCCTCTTAAAATCGCGTAAAATTACCTTTTTTTACTGTATCTGTACAAAGGGTTTAAGAGGTGAATCTTGTGTGGGGCGGTACGTCTAAACCACAAGATGAAGGGTTAGTGGTGATTTGCCATGTAATCACTGTTTTTTGGGTACTAGTAACTTTCGTGGAAGGCGGCTCGCATACTTCAAGAAAATTGGTTAGGAAGAGCTGGGATAAGTGCTGGGAAATAGACTGCAAGGAATATAACTAGCAAGAAAGTAACAGTAAACGGAATGAAGAAGATAGATAATTTTAACTGTATCAAGGGAAAGAGTTTTGATTTTTGATTCTCGGTGAGGATTTTAGAGTACGTGACAAAATTCAAGTTCAATTCTTCCCCTCAAACAGATTTTTGAACATTGTCTCTCCGTTTTCACTTGTTTTTGAGATGACAAAGTATGGCACGATTATATATGGTGATTTATAAAGAATTGACACATTTCCTTCTTTAATTATGAACAAATTCAAAATGCACTCAGTGCCCGAATTTTAGCACCAAATTAAACAAAATATTCTGGAGTTTCGATTGACTGTCACTAAATGCGCAGATATTCAGGTTTTATTCGTAATAGTTTTATTATCGGCAACTGTTTGTGGGGTTTTATTCCAATCAACGTGAAAATGGAGTACACATTAAATGAACGACTCTTCCTTGTAAAGCAATACTGGATTATAAATTCAATTACAGCTACTCAAAGGACATACCAGAGAGAATTTGGTGTTTCAAATCTTCCCCGAAGAAACACAATACTAGAACTGGTAAATAAATGAGTCAAGGATATTTTCAACAGGACGGCACTATATGCCATACATCAAATGAATCTATGGTACTAATTGCAAGTTGTATTAACGACCGGATAATTTCCAAGAACCTATGGGCACCGAAATCTCCGGATTTAGCATCGTCAAATTTCCTTCTATGGGGCTGCTTAAAAGATAGGGTTTAAGCCACACGTCCTCAAACACTGGAAGATTTGAAGCACAACATTACACAGGAGATTCAAGGTTTTGACAAAAGAATCCTCTAACGAGTGGCCAGTAACATAGAATACAGTATTGAGTTGTGCCTTATGCAGAATGGAGGTCATTTTCAACATTTACTACAGATGTGAATCTCCGAACATTCCTCTGCATTTCAGGTATAATTAGTTGTCGCTAACATAACTCTTGTTGAAACCGTTTAAAAAATAAGTGTGTCAGTTCTTCAAAATTACGTTTTACGTATTCCTGTATTACGTTTCCATAATATGCTATTAATTACCTTTTAATTTTAATTAATTAAAAAATATGATCTAGTTTGAATCAAACTCATTTAGAATTAAAAAATGTCGTTATATAATGAATTATTAAAAGCGTTTTTAATTCAATTTTATTTATTTTTTTTAATAAAATAAAAAATAAAATTTTTATTTTTTTAAAATAAATTAGAATGTTATGGGTAAACACGGCTGTATCGTTATAAACGGAAAGATGAACGGACGGAAAGACGAACTGACGGAAAAATTGATGGACAGAATGGTTGACGGTCTTACGAACAAATGCACATATCGAACTGGTGACATTTCATTGACATACGCAATAATATCAATAAAAATGACGTATATGAACGTTTTAAATTATGGTATCACACGAAAAAACTTTTATTTATACCCAAACATGCATAATTATTTGCAATAAATGAACAAAGAATATTAAAGTGTCTATAAAATGTTTTAATATGTTTTTTTATTAATATATTTGTAGTTTCATAGATTGATTATTGCTGAGTGCATTGATTGTGTTGTAGATTTGCCAAATTTAATAACTGTGTTTTTGATGTAATCTGTGATTGATAATATTCTGAATTCTTCGTGCATGGTAGGGTTTTTAATATATCTGTGTGTTTTAATTACTTTTCTTATGAATTTGTGTTGTGCTGTTTATTCATGATCTCAATTGATGTTCTGTTTGCCTTACTTCAAATTGGTGAAGCACATGTTAGTATAATTCTTTGTTCAGCATGATGATATGTACGAAGTCAAAAAACCAACACAGTTTTCCTTAGACACAAATATTATATATTCCATGGAAAATATCACAAAATCTAAGCTTTCTTGAGAGCTAGAAAACTAGAAATATATAAACAACAATATTTTGTGCACAATTGTATGTGTAATATACATTAATAATATACCATACACAGTGGAATAACAAATCAATGAAAAATTTATTTATTTCAGTACCATTGGAATTACCGAAGTCAGCGAGAGAGTAGATTACTGTAAACAAGTTCAATCAAATTATGTTTCTGTGTAACTACTTTAAAGATTATATTTTTTTCTGATACTCAACAATACAAAAATTACAAGATTTTAATTTTTAAACCGCAAACCACATAGTGGCTAACTTGTCAACTATTACCATTCTGTCCTTAATTTTCAATTCTAAGTTTAAATCTTGGCATACGCTAATTATTTATAAATATATTTTATGAATTATGCACTGATGTTTTTGTATTATATACAGCTTAAACAATATGACAGCAGTCGAAGTGCAAGTCTAACAAAAAAGTTTGGGGACTATTTGATAAAAATCTGTGAAAGTGTCTCGGTTATCTACTGATTCGAACGAGTTTTCCGACTCTTGACCATATTTATATTTTATTTTATCCTAGAATGTTTTTAATTTGACTCCAAATATTTATCAGACTATTCCCAGTTGATATATAAAACATTTCCCACCGTAATGCTTACCATGCACGTTGTATTTAAACAATTATTCAGCCTATATCTAGAATTATCACCATACATATTGCAATATAATTTGGTGCATGATAATAGTTGAGTTTTAATAGACAGTACTAGTTCTTGACAACAAACCCAAGTGATGAATTATTTTCTAAATATATTCATAATATTTTCCAATAAAATATAGAAAGTTATTAAACTTCTATTCTGATTACAATATTGTTAAATTATAACACTGTTTTTCAAGTATAATATTTATATATATTTACTATAAAATATTATATTAATTTTTGATAAGCCTTCATTACTGACAAATTCATAAACTTCAATGCATGAATTAGAGCCATGCATGGGAGGTTCATTGAACCAGACAGGACTGTTTATAACACATTTAATATAAAAAAGTAAATAAATTATATTTATATAAAGTATTTTAAATATAGTTTTATGAAGGATGCGCTATTATTGCATATGATTTTGATAGGATAAATAAAATTCTGGATCATCAAACCGTTATAAAACACAATCTATTAGTTAATAAATTATTGAAATACGTAACAGGTAGCCTTAAATTTTTAATAATATAACAGGCTGTAGAAAATGTTTATCTAATTTGTTACTTCAATTAATGTATTTCTCAAAAATACATATTAGTTTGGGGAAAAAGAAATCCATTATTTTTACGTGAACTTCAAGACTTTATTTAACATGTTTTGCATTGTCCGATTTAGGTCAAATATGCACCATTTTGTTCTATAATTTGTTGCCA